>JAVXUL010163127.1:0-13247 GCA_035590515.1 Trichilia minutiflora | reverse complement strand
ACAAACATATAAAAGATTATACAAAAACAATGAACAATGCTTGTGTCTTCAAACTTCATCTTTGAGCTCTTCAAGTCATTTTTCTTGACTTGATCAAATCCATTATTTTGTTATCATCAAAACATAGATTAGTATGATCCTAAGGTCAACAGTTTCTCCATGAATTTAATTAAAAAAAATCAACATGAATTAATATAAAAAAGATATTATTTATGATTTGTTAATTGATATAACAGCATATTCATTAAAGCCCACTTAAATGTTTAATTAGGAAATAAATTTATTTGTGAATAATGCAAAAAAATTTTAAAAATTATTTTAAAAATATATTTTAAATAACTTAATATTTATTTATTATATGATTCAAATATGCGATAAATATTTTTAAAAATTATAAAAATTTAGTATTTAACATATAGATGGCTCATCATCACTTACCATGTCTTTTCATTTTTCACATATTAATTAATATTTTAAATAAAATTAAAATTGATTATTTAAAATTATTTCTTATATTGATTAGCATATAAAATTTCAATCATGGTTATATTCAAACTTGTATGAAGTTTTCTTTTAATACTCTTGATGGAGCTACAAGAGGGTTTTAAAATGTTTTACTTTTTCTTTCTTTTACATATGAAATGCATTTAAAACTTACTAGTACTTGGCTTGCAAGCTTAATCAACTTTTACTTGATTGATTTTATTTATTTGTTCTAATTTAACATACAACTGGCTTCATCTATTTAGGTTTTGTGACTTAAAGTTAATTACTTGTAGGTCAAGGGAAGGTACCCATTTAGTTTTCTCTAATTTGTTTGCAGGTGTAAGCTAATGAAGTGAGAAGAACATCTAAGGTGGCAGGTCCGTACCATCGTTGTCATAAATCTCTGAGCTAGATGGTTTAACGGTGCACCGAGGTTTGACCAACATCATCAAATGGGTTGCATCCAACTCAACCAAATCAAACCGAACCGAGGTCACGAGGGCTTATACAACTAATTATTATGCTGTCATATTCGTAATAATAATAACAGTTTATCAGAAAAGGAGAGCTAAAGCCGTAACCAAGACAAAGACTTTTTCCACTTTCAAATATCGCTAACCTAATTCGATATTATTTTCATCTCTTTCACGTAAACTAAAGTGTTTCATTTCATTTATGGGGTCTGTTCTTTTCTCAAAACTATCCAACAGCTGTTATGGAGGGTGAAGTTATGATTTTTATTTCTTTGAAAGGGTTTGTTCACTTGTGCACTAGGGCTGGCAATTGTTTGTTCTCGTGCATTCTCAACTTATTTCTGATGTGTAGCTTAGGTTTTGCCATTTGTCAACGACTTTTTGGCTTTAACTTTTGCTTGAGAAAAGCTTGCCAACTTGTTGCTTTTCACTCTTTAACACTTGAAAAAAAGAAGAAAAAAGAGAGATTTCATTTTCCATTTGATAATGTTTTGTTGGTATTACCAAGAGTACATGTTTTTTTTTCCTTTTTTAATCTAATATTCTATTATCCCTATCACAGCTCGAAATCTGTTACAATAATTATATTCAAATTATCAAAATACCCCTAACTTATTTTTATTTATTAAAATACCCCTGAATCGAGATACGGGATATTATATTCCCCTATTTTTTTTTTTAAATTATTAGTGACTTGTTTAACTTTTGATGTAATACCTCGATTTAATAATCGAGGGTATCATGATCATTTTAACATTTAAGAATATTTTTATCATTTTAAAAATACATGGTTCTGGGTTATTATTGGCTAAATAAACTCGTATGAAAGATTGTTAAGTGATTTGATAAGTTTTAGATAAAATTTGTTAAGTTTTAAAAGTATTCATAAGGCTCCAACTATATACTTAAGCTTGCAAGCCAAATTTTTGTTGGTCAAAAAATCCAATTAACGAGTCGTTTGTTTATGTGGAAAGAGAAAAGAATAAGGATTTCACATAAAGAAATTTGATTGAAATATGAGGTCAAATTAGAGAAAATCGAAGTCAAAAATAAAGCTAATCAAAAACTAGAAGTATAGAGGACAAGTAATTTAAATATCCGAACTCCAAAGTTAAATTTCTGATGATCGAGAAGAAATTTTGACAAATGATTTGTTTCTACTAAAATAGGATAGAAATATAATTATATAGAAAAAAAACGAAAGTTAAATCAAACCTCAGGTAAAAGAGAAAACAGAGTTAGAATATAGGGGTCTGACTGATATTTTTAGAGAAGTAATATTTACTCAAGAATCTGAATGATATTTGTCACCAAAACTAAAGTATGGATACTTTACTTAAAAGTATCAATATTTTGACACGAAAACTTGTATTTTTAATAAAAAAATCGATATTTTTCATTACATGAATCATAAGTATCGATATACATGATTATTCGTTTTTTTAAAGCAAAAATCAATATTTTTAATATAAGAAGCATATGTATCATACTTGACCTAAAAGTATCAATACCTTAGCATGAAAAACTTGACTTTTTTGATATATATTGATATTTTTTTTAGAAAAAAACATATGTATCGATATTTAATTTCAGAATATTACTATTTTCATAGTTTCAAAGAAAAATATCAATATTTTGGATAAAAGTATCGATACTTAGTTATGTAAAAATGAAATACGCGAGAAATAACAAAGAAATGATTGATGCGTTTGAAAGTAATAAATATCTTTGAGAAAAGTATCGGTACTTGAAAGCCAAAAAAGAGCATATTAATAAAAGTATCGATACACTTAGCAGAAATATCAATACTTATGAAAAAAAGTATCAATACTCAAGAGTAATGTATCAATATCTTCTGCAGAAAACACCTACCGATTTAGTTCTAACACGAGAAGGCTAAAAATCTAACGTAGAAAATGATGAATTACCCATTTCTAGAATCTTCCCTCTTATAATTTCTTATGGATAGGTTTATAAATATGTGAGATATTATAAATAAAGATCAAGGGTAAGAGACGGATCATTTTCCTCTATCTTTGTTTCTTCCTTCTTGAGACAGAAACGCAATAGAAAGAGAGTAGAAAGAGAGAGCATTTTGGTCATAGCAATAGAAAGAGAGTAGAAAGAGAGAGCATTTTGGTCATAACTTTATGAATCCATGATGAATTGGTATACCATTTGCATCATTAGACTCGTACCGACAAGGAGAATTTGATCTGGTCATATAATACTGGAATAATCATCATAATAATACCCAAAGCTCTAATGAGGTTTTGACGAAACTTGAGATTTTCTACCAAAAGTCAAGATTTTGTTCTTTTAAATCCTTATTAGAGTATTCGGTAAGTCTCTTAAAATGATTTGAGTTGGATTTTTGTATTTATGCATAATTATGAAAATAAATTTTATTGATCATTGAGGATTTGAAGACCTAAGTATGATATTAATGCATTAAGTAATAATAAGTTGATTATGGATGTATGTAAGATGATTTGGAGTCATTAAGTTAAGTTTTTAACAAGAATTGAGTTTAAGAAAATGATAGTGTTTTTAATGAGTACAGAAATAATAGTGGTTATAGAGCTAATTTCAGAGTTCATAACTTTTATCTCAACTATTTATTTTTAGCTTTCTTAATATCAAATTGAAGCTCTGGATGTGTACTTTAATCTGGTTCAAATCTTGTTAGATTTCATTAAGTATTTAAGAAGTTGTGACAATTTTTATAAAGATGTGCAGACTAATATGCGAATATATCATGTCTAATTTTATTAAATTTTCTATATTGATAAATTCATAATTTGAAAAAGTGTTCTTAAAAAAAATTATAGCATTATGTCTTAGCTTTAAAATAGTATATATAACAGCCAAAACTGATGTCTAGTTAAAAAGTTATTTTAGAAATAATCCATGCTGGTCATTGAGTATTATTCAAAAAGTAGAGATAGTAATCATATTTATGACGTTAGGAATGTATTATGATTATTTGAGATTAGTTATTAATATAAATATCTTTATATATTTTTAGGCACTGAATACTAGAAAAAAAACTCGAGAAGTGAAGTGAAAAATTATAGAGAATACACACCCTCCCTACACATAAGTAATATTTACATGTTTTATTTGAACTTAAATATTTAACATATTTTTGAATCTTTGAAAAATAATTTGATAATACATGCTTTTATTAATAAAAATAAATGGTTTGTGATGAGTTTTATGTGTATGAGGGCCTCAGATGTCAATTGATGATTTTATGATATGATTTTGAATAAGAAATTATTTTGTTATATAAAAAATTTTATGATGATCCATATATATTGACTTCATATGTTATTTGAGGTCTTGGAAGCCAAATAACAATCCTATGATTTGTTTTGTATATGAAATATTACATGATTTTCAGATTTGATTTTATATATATATATATATATATTTATTTGATATATAGATATTAAGACCTAGGAGGCTATAGTCATAAGAGCCAAGATTGTAGTTACAAAGAGTTAAGTAGCCTAAGATGTTCCGAGATAGTGACTATTTAGGTGAGTGAGTGCACCAATGGGGATGGTATAATGGAGGCAGAATTCTCATTTGAGATAGATAACCACTAGATGATTATGTCGAGGATAGTCATATGTAAATTCATATACTATTGAAGGTCAATATTAGTGGTGGACACTATTTTCGTGAATTATATTCATACTTTTATATTATAATAAAAGAATATTTTATTTAACATTTATAAATTTTAAATTGCATACAAAAAATCCACTAACGATTCGGAATTACTCCTGATAAGAATAATTATCGAGAAGGTTGGTCAGGTCCAATGATTTTTTATGATAAACAAGTCATAGTTTTTAATAAATAAAAAGTTTTGATTTTTCAATTACTTTATTTAAAATATTTTCTTAAAATAATTATCGTATACATTTTCTCATATATCTGTTTTATATTTATATCTATTAACTGAATATATATTAGTGTACTCATTTTTTTCTATTCACAAGTAATACCGAGTTAGTCAAGCTTTTAAAGGGAGTTGGTGATGGCATGAGGATAGTATACTCAAATATATTCCTTAAACTCAACTCATATCTTATTTAATTGAGTCCACTGAAAATTTTTGATAAAATCTTTATATTAGTTATTTGTTTCTGAAAAACTATAAAAGAGTTTATGAAATTACACTTTATATTCATTGTTATATATATAATTTTTTTATTTTTTTATAAAATAATGTTTTAAATATCTCGGAGAGACAAAAAATTTATGATTGATAAGATGTGGTATAGTTGTACAAATATGATATTGATTTATTCGTATAATGATTAAAATTTTGAGAAATTTGATACTCAAAAAAATCAGAATAATTATTTGATTTACTATTTAAAATTAAATTGATAATAAAAAGATCAATTTTAGGTCCATGTTGGATTTGAGTGTGATATTTGACTTTTTTAAAAACTATCTGTCACCTACTTAACTTTCGATTTTATTCCTAGCCTTCTCAAATTAAACTGAATTACTGATGAAAATGCAAAATAAACATAAGTGGTTTACTAGAATTTATTATCATTAATAACAACAAATATAATTATAAGATGAAACTCAAATATTACATAACTTATAATTATTTTATTGTTATTAATATAATAAGTTTCAATTAAAATTTTAAATTTTTTTATAAATGTATTTATTAATTTTTTAATTTTCAAAATTAAAGATATTAAAAATAATGCATTTAATTTTTAATGTATTTATATTAAAATTTTAATTTTTAAAAACAAAACCCAGAGTCTCAATTGAAATTAATGGTTTTAAGTTTGTCCAACTTTTCCCTACAACTCAACTTTTAGCAGTTATCCCTATTAAAATGCCTGAGTTTGAGCAATACTTAGACTGATGAGGTTACCCAAACGTTATTGATGTTATACTTTTAAGGAAGATTAAAAGAACATCATATTAGAGATTGATAATATCGTCATAAGACTAGTAGTTGTACATAAAGACACCCTAATTACTCAAAGGCATAATAGTTTTCAAGAATTTACGAAATTATTTAGTTTCCCACTCTAGGAATGCTAAGCCTTTTAATAGTTTTTTGATTGATTCTAATCCATTACCTTGATTATCTATTTATAGACTAATATAATTAGGACATAATTATTCATTGAATAATTTTAATTCTTGCAAAACATGGTAAATTATAAACCAGTTACTACACCTAAGTGTAAATCAACTATTTTGAATAAAGATTTATATCCTCAAAATAAAATTAAACTGGAAGAAATGCAAAAAGTATCTTATTCATAAGTTATTAGAAGTCTAATATATGCAATGATTAGTATGAGGTTAGACATATCATATACAGTGGGAGTGGTAAATAGATACCGATCAAAATCAAGAAATGACTATTGACAAGTAGTTAAGAGGATCATAAGGTATCTAAAAAGAATTAAAGGTATGAAACTCTGCTTTAGTTTACATGATGTAAAACTTGTTAAATATTATGATGTAAAATTTACGAATGATTTGAATGATAGAAAATCAACAAGTGGTAATGTGTTTTTATATGGTAGAACAGCAGTTTTTATCATAAAGATAGAATATATATCATGTAGTACAACAGTTAGCATCGATGTATAGGCTAAGAGATTTATTGATAACCTGCAATTAGATTTATTTAAAGAGCTAGTAAATATATTTTGTAATAATAAATCTGTCATTTATTTGATTAAAAGTAGAGAAAATAGCTCCAAAGATAAACACACTGATGTAATTTACGACTATATTCAAGATATAGAAGAGAAGAATAAAATTAAAGATGACTATGTCCTTTCAAAAGAAATGGTAGCCGATCTTATAACCAAGGGATTATCTCTGGAGAAATTTAGAGGGCGTGTAATGACTATGAGTGTGAAAATCATCTAAATGTATAGTTCATATACGAAAAAAGATACTATTTGTGAAGTTTCAGGGACACTTGAGAAAACAGTAATATATCTCTATCGGATTAATTGTGAATATTGATTAGAGAAAAGATAAAGAACACTATAATAAGGTTAACAAAGGTTATAATAAATCACCTTAGATGTAAAGCTCATATAAAAACATCAAGATGAACTTATGTAACATCGGACGCTTAGTTTATAAGTCGCCATAAAAATTAAGTATAAATAGAATTTTTCTTAATTTTGGTTATGACTCTATTTTACTATTATAAAATATATATACTATAATTTTTGTGGTTTAATTATGGTATAATAATGATGATTGGATGTACACACAGAATATTCAATTATCGAAAATAAATTATATCACTTTGATCAAGTAGAATATTATAAAGATATAATCAAAGTAAAGAGATGGTATATATGGACAAATGTTTCGGATGAAAGGACACAATTATTTAAGCAAGGACAAATATTTTGGATAAAAGGATACAATTGTTCTTTGAACAATTATATCCACATGAAAACATAAAATTATCCAAAGTAATTGCCATATTGTTTATTTATATATAGGCAGTAGACCTTTTGTTGAAAAAATAACAAAAAAATTTAGTATTAAAGAGAAAGAAACTAATGTTATTTATTAAAATTACTGAATATATTTTACCTTGAAAAGTTTTAGAGCCACTCTACATGTAACTATGAATTTCACAACGGTATCAACCAATTATATTTATATGTTTTTTACGTAAATTCATTTTATATTTTCTTAATTAAAACTAAAATTGAATTGAATTGTTTTTTATTATAATAATACATTCCAATTATATAACCCATTCAAGGAAGGACAAAACTGTCAAATAAAAAACATCAAAAAGAAAAAGAAAACCAGAATCTTTTCTAAGTGGTGCAAACGATAGGATAAGTTGGAAAGCTTTTGTGTGGTGTGGAGGGGTGGACGTCCACATCTCCTTATCGCTAATACATAAGGATTGCAAATTTAATACTTTCACTTATTTTGTTTAATACATTTCTGCACATTTTTGTTCAACCTCTTCTCTTTACTTTCATGTGATACATGAGCTGATCTTAGCTAAAAGTTGGTGGTGGAATTACTGTGCAGCAGAAATGTAAAATTCTCAAAAACAATCACAACTTTAAATAAGGTTAATTATGGAAAATATAATAATAAATTATAAAACAATAAATAACATAAAATAAAGAAAATAAAATTTAATGAATTTAATATAAATATTTATATTCTTCAGTGTTGTAAAAAATTTACTATATTTAAATATCATAGATATTACAAAATTTTGAGTCAAATTATAAAAACTCAAAATATTTAAACTATTATATAAATATTAAAAATATATGAATCTAACTAAAAATACTTAAAAAATAGAAGGTAGAAACAGAATATTCAAATTATAGGGTGTTTCGTGAAAACAATTCTTACAAGTTTTGACCACCGCTGTTACACAATATTGGATGTTTTTTGCAAAAATTAAGGATCACAAATTCAGTAAGTATTGAGGTGTATTAGTATTTAAGTAGCAATTAATATAAAATTTTAAATATTAAATATTAATATAAAAATATATTGACAATATTACAAATTAATATTGTTAAACTCTTCCACTAAATATTGTTTTTACTTTACTTTTAAAGTAAAACAGAATTATCACACTACCAAGCAAACTCTTTTCTTCACATTATTATTAAGTAATAATACCTTGCGTATAGTAATTGTGCACGTTTTTTACCAAGCTCTTCATCCATTCCCAATTGAAAATTTCTCATATATGTTCATAGCAGTACTTCATAAACAGTACTTCTGTTCCTTTGCTAGTATCACATCATCATATTCTAAATTCAATCCCCTTTGAGAGCCCTATTTTAATTTGCTTGTAATGAGTTAAAATCTTCATGTTCATTCGATCCTAGTTTCCTGCAACTATGCCTCTCTTCGCTTGCTCAGAGCTGCCTTACTACCTCAAACTTCACAGTCATAATTATCAAGGAGCGTTCATCATCAACAAATCCCTTTCTCCATTTTCCATTTCATATCAAGCGGCACACATCAACAAAACATGCAAGTTTATTGCTAGAAAAAAAGTTCTCTGGTAAGTTTTCAGTTAAATAAAAGGATATGAAATTAAATACGATCCGACATATGGATATTTATTTGTATTAATTTTCATCAATCTTTCAATATTTTACATTTCTTTTCTTTCGAATCACCAATTGTGCGAATTAAAATGGACGGAACAAAAGGGCAACAAAGGCTTCAAACAACAGTCAGCCAGAAACACCAGCTCCAGCATCAAAACCATCATCTGCATGGTGACGTTTTTTCATATCCTTAATTTTATAAGAAAATTTCTTACCCTTACATATACAGCATCAAATTTTTTTTTTAAATCTTGATGTTTATCTTGATATTGCAGGAAACAATGGATGGTTGGTATAATTTTCTCTATACTTCTGCCTTCTTTCAGGCATAATCACAAATGGGCACCATTATTGGCACTTAAAAGTTAGTATAAAAATCGAATAGGATCTATATTATTGATTTATTACTATCAATAATTGATATAATGAACTGTAGTTTTTATTCTTTTTTCTGTTTGTTAATTGTTTTTCCAATTTTTCCTTGATCCTATGTTAGGTCAAGTGGACAAGACCTTAGAAACAGTAGAATCTGTAGCCGAAGTTGTTGAAGAAGTTGCTGAGGGAGTAGAGAAAGTGGCTGATGAGATTTCAGAGAAACTTCCTGATGATACAAAACTGAGAGAAGCTGTGGAATTAATTGAAAATCAAGCAAAAGAAGCAGCAGAGAAAGCTGATGTAGTTGAAGAGCTTGTTAATAAGGTACACGATAAACATATAAGCTTTGTTTGGATTCCAATGTTTCTTGTCATCATTCAAGTAGCCAATGAATTAATTCCACTTGAATCACTCGATGAATAGTAAGAGTATAATTCAATTTTTTTTTTTTGAAAATTAGTTAATTAAACAGATAAGATATCTTAATATCATAAAAGAAATGAATAATTTATTTTTTAAAAATATTTTTAAAAAATATTAAATTAAAAGGAAAAAGAAAAGAAATTGATAGTCAGTCTTTGTGCTGTAATGGCAGATACAGGAGACGGAGAAAACCCTCGAGAACGAACTCATGGGGCCAAATGGAGATCAAACAAAGATTGATCAACCAAAATAATCTTCGAGTCATTAATCCCCTAAATTTTATTTTTATTATTGTTAGAATTATATATTTTTGTGGGCAATTTTGTATTTTATGAGAATAAAGCCTAACACATGCATAATAAATTGATTTGTGTACATTAATACTATTTTTTATTATATTCTTTTTAACCCTAAATTCATTAAACCCGTGTTCTTCCTCTATTGCCGAATAACAAAACTCAGATCATGACTTGAGGCGAAAAAAGAAAAGGAAGGTAGAAAGAGGAAGTGAAACACAGAACAGAAACATAGATTCAACTCAAATCATATGCGCACATACTATTTTATCAAATTGAACAAAATTTCTACTACTTTCTAAACTCCAACAATGCAATCAATATTGAATAAACGTAAAACTTATAATGAATTATACCGTTGATTCAATAACATAATACTTAATATTTTTTAAAAAATGCAAAGAAAAAAATTGAAAAAAAAAATTATCATACTTTAATATGAATACCCACCCAATCGTATAATAAATATATGAGTAACAATTTTATACAATAAATTTGGAAACAATGAGTGGAGAGAAAACAACCTGGTACAAGACAATTCTTGTAGTTGTTGTCACAAACAACTCTCGTAGGCCCGATATACACAACAATGACCATAAATTCCTGATATTGTTTTTGTAAAGCCAATAATTATTATAAAGAGTTATTATTATTTACTTTTTTAAATAATTTTTGTTATTATTTTTATATTTTTATATATAATAATAAATTTTAAAATTATTTATTTTTTTATTAGAAATATATATATATATTTAGTTGTTATTATAAATAAAAAATAATCAAATATTTATAACATTAATTAAATTACTAAAATAATGCTTTCTTTGCATTAAACCATAAACTACAAAAATAAAATTAAAAGCCCAAAAGAAAAAAGTTCAAAGTAGATTACAACAGACACTTAAGTAGTTTATTTAAGTAACTATGGTCGCATCCCTTCGTAAACGTTGTAAATTTACTAAAATTGCAAAAATAAAGTAAATTTTCATTAAGCTCAAAATTGCAAAAATAAAATTAAAGGCCTAAAAGGATTAAAAAAATCTAAAACATGGGCACAGGGTATTTCTTGTTAAGCTCAAAATTACAAAAATAAAATTAAAGAACTAAAAAAGAAAAAAAAAACTAGAATACGGGTGTGTGGGTGCATTCATTAGAAAAGGTCTAAAACACAAGGAGGACCTGCAAAAATGAAATTAAAGGCCTCAAAAAAGTATAAAACATGGGCGCGGGGATATTTTTTTCTATTAAGTAGAAAACTGCAAAAATAAAATTAAAGGTCTAAAAGAAAAAAGTCTAAAACACAGTTTAAAAGAAAAATGTCTAAACCACAGGCACAGAATATTCAAAAAAGAAAAAAAAAAATTTCGAAGCCAATCAGACTTTTTAATTGAATTTTGGGTTGGTCCTTCTTATAGTATTTCTATATATAAACACTTTAAAATTCTTTGAACCAAGCAATATAGTACTTGGTATTTTAAAATATTACTTATAACGACAACAAGCCCAACTAACATGGTTGCCATTCTCTCTATGCAACAAGTGTTCTTATTTTCTTATAAATTGTGTCAATTTACTTGTGATTAAATTGTTATAATTACTCATTTGTTTTAGTGAATAAATTAATCATACCCTTAATCATCTCTTTTTTATTTTTATTTTTTTATTTTCACACATTCCACCTCAATAGCAAAAATAAATTAAGAATTAAAAAGTTAAATATAAATATTTTTAAGATATAATTTTTCTTTTAAATTCAAACTCTGTTAAAAAGGTAAATATAAATGACTATTAAATCACATAACTATAATCCTTACTGGTTCTTATAAGAAATCTAAATTTTTCTTATCTTATATAAAATGAATACCACTATAAAATTACAAAAAAGTTAATAATGTCAAAAAAATTTACAAATAGAATTGTTGTATTCGTTCTACCCAACTAATTTGCAATTGTCGGTAGCTTCATCTTAAGAGAAATGTTGTCAAACAGAAAGAGATAATATGTGTATTATAAAAATCCAATTATTGAGTGATGTAGAATTGTGGTTAACTTAAAAGAGAAATCTTTCAACACTATCTATTTGCAAAACGCGCAAGAAAAAATCCCTAACATAAAATAATAGTAATGATGATGAAAATAATAGTAATGATGATGATGTCTTTCCCACCCACTCTCAAAATTCTGACTGAGTCTCAAACCTGTCATTATATTTTTGCAATGAGAGGGGAAATGTGAAACATGCGAAAGGCAAAACGGGTTGAGATGAAAACAACAGCCAGCCTATCAAAAACAATTGCGTGACCTACCTGTTTCTGAATAACACTGTCATCAAGTTTGAAACGAAACAATATTCAGAATTTTACCGAGACAGTGACTGAATAAATGAAAAACAAAATGTCAATTGATTTGATCTATTACGTGGGTGCCACTTTAAAAAAGTCTTCTTTTTTTTTTTTTTTTTGTAATACTGTTTTCTTTTCTTAAACAAGTACCAAAGATCACAAAAATTACTTTCATGTAAATGCTTAAAAAAAAAAGAAATAGAATTCAATAACCAATGATATTTCTTTGAACCCAAGGAATCAAAGATATATTTGAAATGAAATAATAAGATATTAAAGTGTGAGAACATTTTCGCTTGTATTATTAAATATTAGGGGTTGATTTTGTATTATGTTCTGTTAACTTTTAATGACATAGTTAATATTAATTGACAAGTTAAAAATAAATACTTGTTAAATATTTTAATTATTATAATTTTAAAATTATGTAAAAATGCAACAATTACTTATGCAAGGGCTGGAGTTCAAGAGTTCTTGAATCAGGGAAGCGACAAGAAACCAGTGGCGGAGCCACTTTAATGTTGAGGGGCCAGCGACCCCGCACCCCACCCCCCACCCCACCCCCCAACAAAACCCTAATATTAAAAAAAAAAGTTATATAGATATATATAGATATATAAATGATATGAAATATAATTTTTAATAATAAATAAAAAATATTAATATAATAAAAACTAACATTAAATCATAGATATATTATAAAATAGTAAAAATTAAAAT
>JAVXUL010163116.1:0-13248 GCA_035590515.1 Trichilia minutiflora | reverse complement strand
GGATGAACCAACAAGCTATGCTGAAACACAAGACTCTTAAATATGGAGAAGAGTTATGCAACCTAAACTTGACATGATTAACAAGAATGAGACCTGGCAACTGGTTGATAGGCCAACAAATTGCAAGATTATTGGTATAAAATTCCAGGGTCATGAATTCGTCTAGGAAAACTCATTTTACAGCAGCAAAAAGAGTGTTAAGGTACATTAAAGGAACAACACATTTGGGATTTTCTTTCCAACATTTACAGGGTAGACTTTGAAACTGCTTGATTACTCTGACAGTGATTAAGATGACTATGTTGAAAATGCTAAAAGCACTTTTGGATATTTATTTTCTTTGGGCACAAGTTGTTTCAACTGGAGACCAAGGAAGCAAGAAACTACAGCTCAATCAATAACAGAAGCAGAGTATATTGCTACTGCCTCTACTATAAACTAGACTATCTGGCTAAGGAAAATACTGAAGGACTTGGGGTGTGAACAAATAAAAGCTACCAAGATCATGTGTGACAATATTTCAGCAATTTCAATCTCAAAAAATCTAGTGTTTCATGGTCGAACTAAGCATATCAATATCAAGTTTCATTTTATTAAAGAACTTCAACAATCCAATAAAGTGTTGCTTGTCCACTGCTCATATGAGAATTATCTAGCAGACATTTTTACCAAGTCACTACCAAAGAAAAGATTTGAAGATTTGAGATGAAGAATTGGTGTTTATCACCAAAATGCTAAGGAGGAGTGTTAAATAGCTGCCATTTCAGTTCTAACATACTGTTCTTTTTTTTATTATTATTTTAATTTACTATTTTTTTATTTTCAAGCATCGATATTTGTCAAAATTAGTTGTTTAATTTTTTAATTTATTGGCTGTTTTTTAGTTATTAGTGAAAAATTTCTCTCATTTAGTTTTTTTCCACTTTATTAATGATAATTATATAAGAAAGTTTGTTATTTTCTTCTTGTATAAATTCTGAAGTTTACTTGAATGAAAAAAACTGAATTTTTATCAATTTATAAAAGTTTTTTTTAGCTTTTAATTACTGTGTATTTTAACAAAACCACCAATGGGTGCCACAATCATAAGAAGAACACCAAGAATAATGCAGATATGAAATGAAGTAATTAATTACTAGATGTCAGCTCAGCTCCATCAGCTATAAATGAAAATAATATTAGGTAGGGAAACTTAATTACCCAATTTATGGTCCAAGATAAGCCGAACCTCTTTGGTTTGTAGACACAAAGCCACATGATGCATGGAAGTTGCGAAGATATAATAACAGGAATTATTTCATATATTAGAGTATCGTATTAATAACCAAATATATAACCTTAGTTTACATAGTATGATGTTGGAGCTAAGGCAAATCCTCCAAAGAATCCACGCAAGGCGCAAAAGAAAAGAACGTAAATACCAACGATCGTTGAAAAGACTGAAAATGTTAATCATAATTATAATTAATGAATCACGAATATTATAGAAAAGTAGTTATAATTTTTGAAATATCTATAGGTTGCATGCATTGTACTTCGACGGCTTACCAACGTACAAAATGCGGGTAATAAGACGAAGTTTAAAATTTGGTGCGAATTTCAACGTCTTCACCAGGTAAGTTTCAAGCATATCAAACACTCCCTTTGCAAAGATCTGCAGTTTCCACAAGAAAACGAATTCCTAAATAAGGAAAATAAAGCCTGGAAATACAAATACACAAAAATTTTCACTGTAATTGAATTGAACCTGATAACTTCCAATGACATGAATAATAACAAATATGTTAAAGGATGCACCTTGAAAAAATTCAATTTGTTTTACAAGGAAGCAGGCAATTAACATCAGCGCACTGCTCCTACACTCTACAGTAAGACGGGGTTAGTGAAAGGAAGAACATATACATAATAGAGATGACAGATGTACGTGTTGTATGAAAAGGAATTGCCTAAGAACTTTTGGGCAGAGGTAGCTAATATAGCAATGTTTCTGCAAAATCGAATTGCAACCAAGGCTTTGGAAGATAAAACTCTGTTTGAAGCTAGGTATGGGTATAAACCTTCACTTAATTTCCTTAAAGTGTTTGGCTGCGTGTGTTTTTCCTATATTCCACAAGTCAAGCATGACAAACTTGACAAAAAAGCAATTCCAGGTGTCTGTGTGGATAATAGTTCTGTCTCTAAAGCCTACAAAGTGTATCAACCACAAACAGAAAAAATGATTATCTCTAGATATGCATATTTTATCGAAGATAAACAGTGGAACTGAAAGAATTCACAATCCTCACAAGAACTAAAAGTCAACTTTTGTAAGGAGCAAACATCTAACCAGTGGTAGAATGAATTAGAAGATGATCCTTCAATAAGAGTAACAAGGCTACTTTTAAAAATCTATCAGAGACGCAACATGGCAATATGCAAAACTGCTGCATGTAAAGAAGTTCTTAAAAATCCAAAATGGAATAAAGCAATGGAGGAGGAGATGTCAATGATTCAAAAAAAAAAAACTTGGGAATTAATTGACAGACTTAAAGATGAAAAAAGGCATTGGAGTAAAGTGGGTGTAGAGAACAAAGCTTAATGCAGATGACTCCATAAAAAAAATACAAGGCCAGGCTTGTAATTAAGCCGTATGTTCAAATTTTTAGTGTTAATTATTCTGACACAATCAGATTGCTGTTAATTATAGCAACACAAAAAAGTTGAAAAGTATTCTAATTAGATGTCAAATAATCCTTTTTAAATGGTGCATTACAGGAAGAAATATATGTAGAGTAACCAGAGGGATTTATGGAGAAAGGTGAAGATGATAAAGTTAACCCGCTCAAGAAGGCTCTCTATAGCCTAAAACAAGTGCTTAGAGTTTAGTACAATAGGATAGATAATCATTTATTGAGGTTGGACTTTAAAAAAGCTTATCTGAGGATACTTTGTACTGTGATTTTCTCACAGTATCCCTTTATGTTGATGATTTTTTAATAACATGAAACAATGCATGGCTAGCAAAGGAGTACAAACCAGAAATGATGTAGGCTTTTGAAATGACAGATCTTGGTCTTATGACTTACTTTCTAGGGATGAAAATTAAACAAAGCCAAAATGAAGTATTTATCTTCCAAAAGAAATATGCAAAAGAAATACTTAAGAAATTTCACATGGAAGAGTGCAAAGCAACAAGCACACCAATGAATCAAAAAGAGAAAGATGATATTGATAAAGTTGCTTAAGGATACTTTAAAAGTTTGATTGGATGGTTAATATATCTCATCGTAGCAAGGCCTAATATTCTATTTGATGTAAGTCTTTTGTCTCGATTTATGCAGTGTACTAGTGAAATGCATCTAAAAATAGCAAAAAAAAAATAGTGAGATATATCATAGGTACTATTGATTATGTTATCAAGTTTGAGAAGTACCAAAACTTCAAGTTATTTGGATTCTTGGACAGTGCTTGGATTGAATCCATTGATGACATGAAAAGTATACCAGAATACTGTTTCAACTTAGGATTTCAACTTAGGATTAGGGTTTTCAAGAAGTAAGAGATTGTGGCACAATCTACTGCAAAGCCGGAATTTATTGCAACAACAGTAATAAACTAAATTTTATGGTTGAAGTAAACTCTGTGCGATCTACATATGTAGCAAAAGGACAACACAGATTTTTGTTGACAACCAGGAAGCAATTGTAATTTTTCGTAATCCGGTGTTCTATGGGAAGACTAAGGATTTCAACATTAAGTTTTTCTTATTGAAGGAGGTGCAAAAAAATGGATACGTAACTCTAGTTTACTGCAAATTAGAAGATCAGTTAGTAGGCTTGTTTACCAAACCACTTCTTATCAGTAAGTTCGGGCTTCTAAGGTAGAAAATTGGAATTTATAGTTCTTAAAGAAAGGAATGTTAAATATTTGCTTCAGGACTTCAAAGAATCTACGCGTCCTTTATATTTTAATTATTTAAATGTGTTGTTCCTGGTTTTTAGGAACTAATTAATTTGTTTTTGACATGTTACTGATCATGGCTTGAAATTTCGGTCCCTGATTTACTCACTTTTAGTTTGTTTCAGCTTGTTAATATAATGTGTTTGAATAAAAAAAAAATAGAGCTCCTATTGCTGCAATTCTGTAACTTTCTTCTTTAAAAGCTCTCTTCTTCTTCCAGTTAAAAGAAATTCCTTTGATTCCTATTTTTTAAAACAACCAACCACCACCATTCCAGGACCCAGTAATTCAGTCATAAAAAAATATGAACCAAATTAATGAAGAGCTATTATATTACATTACATTACATAAAACAGTTAATAAAAATACTATTTACATACGATCCAATGGCAGACATGGCATATGGACGGCTGAGGACACCGGCCCCAACCATGGCGGTGACATTGTGGAATGCTGAGTACCACCATCTTACATTCCTAGAGGAAGAGATTGGAAGCCATTCCTCGATGGCCTTCTTCCTCTGTCATCTGGCTGGTATTAGTATTAGGTGCCATAGTGAAATCTTCAACAAGATTCACCTAAGGGGAACCTGATTATTTATAATTTTGCATAACTTATACACAAAACAATATTGTCTTGGGTTAAGCAACACAATACAAAGTTATATGTAGATACAGAGGTTTTCAATAATCAAGATAGATTAAGTTTAAAAATAGTATGCTACGAGTTGGCAACCATGCTCCTGATAATCGGTGGTCCGGACTGTTATTTTCTAATTTTAACCAATTTTTGAATTTTCGAAAACCGTGTGTTGAGATAGCCGTTCTGTGAGTTGTATAACTGAAGTGCCCTCTCTGTTTAAGGTTTTTTAAGTATTTGGGTGCGGTCTTTTGTTAAACTTCTCAGTTTTCATCCAGAATAAGTTTTATGGATGTAAAGATAATTCTTGATTCTATGACTTCGGACATTGGTAAATGCATGGTCTTTGTCTTCCTTCAGGATTCTTAGTAATTTTCTTTATCCGCAATAGATTTGGATCCCATTTACGGAAATAACTGTTAACAGGTAAACGATTTTACTTGAGCAAACCTTTAATAGTAGTTGGATTTGACCCATCAGGCCGTGGTACTGGGATCACATGTTGGAAATTCATGGAACAGGAGTATGGGATATTTAATAATTGGGATGCAAGGAAGGGAATAAATTTTACAAATCATATATTATGTATCACTCAAAGGAGGTGATATTAACATCATGAAAAGTATTAATGTGAAATAAACAAATTTCAGAGGAATCATATAGAGTATACAAAACCGGTCATGACTTAAAAAGACTATTAAGAAAAGTGTTGGATACTGTATACATATTTACCCAGATGACAGGCATATAATCTATAAGCGAAAACTGGAAACGTGGGATGACTGTGATGGTGAGAACATTTTGAAAGCTCACATAATGCACAATATTTAGCATTGTCAGATCAAGCAACTTCTTAGAAATGAAAAATTCAAGCAACCAAAGGACCAGCATGTTTGTGACTCCCGACTGACTTTCTATAGCTCATGGAATCTTTCACAGCCACGCATTGGGCTCCGAAACAGAAATACTGATTCATCTGTTTCTTATTGAAGGATGCCTGCTTTCGGTTCATTTCAAGATTTTGATTACGCAATGGTTCATCCAAGCAAGAAGGTTCTGAAATACCAACTTTCTTTTGTTTTTCTATCGAAGCAGGTGAAGAAATGGATGATTGTGATAGTGGAGTCGACAATGATTGAGTTGGAATAACCCAATCTGGCAATGTCTGAATCACACCATGTGTTAGCCCTGCAGTAAATTTCTTTTTCGTGTACGGACTTGGCAAATCACTCCTTACAGAAACGATCCTTTTGTTGTTTGGAAAGGAGGGAGATTTCTGAAACTTCTGCCTGAGTGAAACAGAACTGCTTCCCCAATTTCTACATATATTGGATACCTCCATCGTATCATCATCTCCTAACTCCGAAATATCAGTTTTTCTCTCTCTCCTCTTGGTCTGCCGAAGAAGAAACTTGAGGCGCCTTGCAGCATAATCTATCGAACTTGACTTCTTATTAGAGTCAAAGTCACTTTGTTCGTTCAGGCAAGTACTGTATTCCACACTAGCTGCATTGTAACTAGCATCACAAACATTCTCAATACCAGTATACAAGAATATCTCTGCATCGGGGATTCTAAACGAAGATCCAGGACTGCCGCCTATACCCTGACCTTTCAGATGGGAAACAATAGCATTTCTAGCCACATTATCCTGACAGTTGCAGATTCCTCCAGCTGAAATCAACTGCTTGATTAAAATTTCAGATGATGCCGATCCTGGAAGTTGCTTGAGGAGATCTAATGGGGTCATGCCATCACCATCCCGGATGTTTAAATTAATTGACGGCACTGTCATTAGAAGTTCCACTAGATTACAGTGAATGTTCTCACTTACAGCCAGGTGAAGAGCAGTTCTTCCATTATTGTTTGTGACATTAATGATATCTTGTATGTTCATCACAATCTTACCACTTACCAGCTGATTCATGAGCTCAATATGTCGGTCAACTCTTTGGAAACCGGGGGACCTAAAGCCAGCTACCGCCATATGAAGAAAAGTGTCTCCATGACTATTCGTTGCAGAGATTAACGAGGAAGATTTGGCAATCAGAGCCTTCACCACAGCCAGGTGACCCTTGTAAGAAGCCACGTGTAATGCCGTGTTCCCTTGACTATCTGTGGAGTCGATGAAATCATAGGATTCTACAAGGTCCTTCACTACCTGTTTTAACACAACGAAAACCATGTAAGTAGCAGTCATGAACAAGAATATGGATATTGCTCTAGATTAGGCCTACACAAAATTTGGAGGATATTAACATTAAAAGAACAACTGAGATCGGCAATATTGGCAATCTGTAATCAGAAATTTGCCTTGTCACAATGTGAAATTCAATTAGCAAACAATTAACGAAATATCCATGCTCAGCAGTCCGGACTAAAGATGAAAACTACTTGGGCAAGATTGTTTACCTCACAAGATGAAGAGCATTATACACACTAAACGGGTAAAACTATAAGTATAATCCTAATTATCGCAGAGGCTGATAGGTAATTCACATGAATGTGTTCGGATTAAAAAGTTACACCTTTTTTTCCCTAATTCTTTAAGCTTTTTCCCTGGGAAGTCAGGAGACGCAGCGTAGAACATGTTGCCAACAGATGACAGGTCTAGGAAAGTAATTCTAAACGAATGTCACTGTCTCAGTATTTATCATAAATTTTTCTGTCCAAATTTAAAAAAGTGATCGTACACAGATCAAAAGGATTTTTGTTAGGAGAGACTATGTGAAGACAAAACGCAAGACTAGGACATTGACTTTCAAGCTTATTCTTGAACTTCGTTGACAAAAACACATTTGCAGCTTCAACACTTCAGGCTAACATTTATATAACCTGCAAGTTTTATCATGCAAATGACAATGGCATCATCTACGAAAAGAGTAAATTCTCATTCTTCGGGACACGAAGTTATATCTTACAGCCCAATCGCAACAAGCCTGTTCTCAATGGAGAAATAGAATTATGAGTCTCTTCCTCCTACACTCGGTCCTCCGCTTAGTTTAACGCCACAAACACAAAACAGACTATCAAATTTTCACACATAATCCCAATAGAAATTAGCTTTCATTTAAAATTTACTGGTGCTACCAAAAAATAAAGAGCAAATTTATCGCTTTAAGCACTAATAATCTTTACTGAAAAATATCATTGTCTAATATTCCTCAGCTTTCAGACGTTAGAGGTGTTGATACATTGCAAAACCACCCCACAGGCTTGAATAGAAAGCAGCAAGTAAACAAAAAAGGAAGTGAAAATTTGCTAGCTTAGTAGTTATTTGCTAACTATTGGAACAAAAACTATGTAATATAGAAAAAATGAGTAGGGCATCTATAAAGTATAAAAGCAGATGGTCCGTTACCTCAAACTGCCCTCTCCCAGAGGCTGAATGCAGAACTGTAGATCCTTGTATATCTCTATAAACTAAAACATTATCACAATCTTTGAGAAGTTCCCTCAAAATCTCCGAATTCCCTCCTCGAGCAGCAGCATGAACAGCTCTATTCATCATCTCCCAATTAAAAACCGAATGACTCTCCCTCAATTTTTCCTCCCATTCTCCTCCGCTGCTAGGACAACCACTTGGCCAGATAGCATCGTCAAGAAGCAGTCGAAAAACCTCAGAATTCTTGCTCCTAGCTGCGGCATATAAAATATCTGTAACACCATACTCTCCTCCGAAAACAAGAAGAGGGTCTCTCGCTAGCAATTCTTTAACAAAATTCACATCTCCAGCAGATGCAGCAGTGTACAGAAGCCAACCACCATAGCCAGCTCTTATCAAAGAATTGTAACCTCTCTTTGTTTCACAGTCATTGATTAGTTTTCTTGCAACATGAGAACGACACTTTGCAACATCATCAAACTGTTTCTCGTCATCCCACACAGTTTCAAGACGGCGAATTCTTCGAAGAGAAGTGAGTTTTATGAGAAGATTGGTGTCAAGATGGAGAAGCTGCTTTACAAGTTCATAGTGGCCATTTGCCGCTGCAAAGTCGATAGGTGATGCATACCACCATTGATCACCTGTGCTCTCCCAACGTAGAGGGAAGTGTGAAGGAGGCATTGTAGCAGAGAAAAAGAAAAATTAGACAACAATTTTCTTTGGAATTATGTGAATCCTAGCTAGAGATTTTATCAAGAACACACAGATAGTATCCAGACTTTAAACTGGGTTTGTGAACCTCTTGGCAAATAAACCTAAGAACTTATGGAGTGAAACTGTAAAAGATTTAACCACGAGGAATCTTTGAATCGAAGAACAGGCAACAGAGCAACTTCCAGGATTGAAAAAGACAGTTGAAACAACAGAGAAAACTATTGGAAGGAAAAAAAAGAAGCAAGAAACGGCAATAAAAACTTATAGAAAAAGAGAGCTTTTATATGACATTCGCAAGCTGACTACAAGAGAGAGAATTCATCAATGTTTTTTTCAAGGAACAGTTTATTATTCATGATGCTTAATATGAAAAAATGAAGCAAAGAGCAGGAGAATGGTTCACAAGAAGCTATATTGCAGCTGAGAAGCAACACGCGTGGACCTTAAAATGGAGAAATTGTGTAGCTAATACAAAAGTACCTACTTTAACTGTTTGCAGGCCACAACAAAGAGATAATGATCACTGGATTCCAGATTTTTGTTTGCTTTTTTTTTTTTTTTAATGGTGGAGAAAAAAGTTAGGCATACGATATATATTTAGATTCCTTGTCCGTGAAAGAGCGGTGACAAGAGAGGGAAAGACAGTAATTATGTAAGTGACTTTGTCAACTAAAATTTTTCAGCTTTGGGAAATCTTGATAGATTCAGTTTTAATATAAAATAAATCTTAGAATGAAAATGAGAAGGAAATAAAGAAAGAGAAAGAGACAAAAGGGAGTGTTAGGGTAAGAATGGAGGCCATCTCTTAGACTATTTTTTTGTCGAACTGTAGAATTAATTTTTACTTAAAAAATAAATTTTATGGGTGACCCAAACTTTTTAACCCTAATAAAAATTATTCTTATTTTTATAAAAAACAAGCTTTAATACCCTAATTTCATTCATATTTTAACTTCAAAATAAAAATAATTAAGAAAATTTATTACAATTGTTTTTATTATATTTAAATCGATTAAAACCTATAAGTAATAATAATGTAATAACTTATTATTCAATGTCAATATATAATCTGTCGGACAAAAACCTATTTTTCAATTATTACATTTGCGAAAACTTTAAAAGATTGCATATTCAACTATTATCAATACTAATATCTCTCTGTTATAAAGAAAGTTAAACATCATAATCACTCGTCAATGTATTTATGGTATTGATATTTATGTATTTTCTCTTTCTAATTATAATTTTATTTTTTATTTTTTTAAAATCTTATACCTAATTTAAGTATTGAAATTGATATATTAAAATATTGATATAATTCTTAATTTTTTTTTAATGTTTCCAGACAATCAAAAAATAATTAGTACAGTAATTTAATTGACCCAAGGTGAACTCTCTATTAAATCCACCAACATCCAAAGAAGATAAAAATTTAGGAGTCAACAGAAAGAGTTAGGTACTTACATTGAAGATTTCATGGATTCTTACCCAAAATCCAAAATCCCCTTTGTTTATGCCTTATAAAAGATGCAGGTTCCCGTATTCTGATATCATCCTTTCCTAAGTTTATCGACTATTAATACATGTCTTTTGCAAAATTTATATTAATTTTTCCACTATTCGAAAATTTATAAATGAAACTGTAACTGAAAACGAATCATCTAAAGGTTTGCAATTTTCATTTTCAAAGGTGAATATTGCATTAATTTATCGAATTAATTCATCAGAATAATCGGCGGGTTAATGAAGAAAACGGATAGTTGACTTTTTTAGCCATGAAAACGGATATAATAAGCTTTTCTACGTGAGCTCCAGACAACCAGATGTCATTGTTATAGTTATCATTTGATGTCATCATTATTATTGTTACGTTATTTCGTGTTATTGTTGCAGTTGAAGAGCACATTTGATTTCTCTCATTGTTGACCCAACTACTTGGGTGAACAAATTGGCTAAGTAGTTGGGGAACAATGTACGATGGAGACCCTTTCCCCATCTTTTTTGGTACAAATAACATGAGAATCTGAAACACGTGAAAAACTTTGTCTTTTTCAAGTGTGAATTGAAAGACAACAAGCTACTGCCTCCTAGCTGGGTTAATGGATTACATCGAAAATATCGACGACATCGTCTCCTTCAAATGCGCTTATAATGTATGATAATTCTGTAAATTCTGTAATCTTGTTCTTGTTCCCAGCCTCGATGGTTTTCAAGCATTGCCGCTGTTGCCGCATGGCAGTTTCTGATAATGCCATCATATTGCAGCCAAATTGCAAACAATCGGACGTGCTATTGTACCTATTTTTTGGCGCCCAGTTTTGGCTTGGTGTGTGATGAGGTATAGGTTTCACGGCCAACTCCATGAAAGTAACACTTCTAGTTTAGACTATTTGTATCAATAGATCTCGTTTTAACTGCAGAAGTTTTTGTTTGTTTGTTTTTTAAGAGAAACAAAGTGAAAAAACAACAAATAGCAAAAATTTTATTTAACTGCAAAAGTTCATCATATTTTTATTCAATCAAAACCTTTAATTTATTAAAAAAAAAACTGAAATGAACATAAAGTTAAGAATATTATGACTTTTAACAACTAAACAACTGAAATAATAAATTCATATAAATCAGGTTTTCACCATATTATGCTAACTGAACTTTTTTTTTTTTTTTTAAATTTGCAATTGACCTTCAACCATATCAGCATCCTTGTCAATAAAATACCAATATCAGTAGTAATTCTGTAAGAGCAACTCCTAAAGTATTACATTTAACACTCCTTAATTTTGGAGTTACATACTCCTACCATTTGTCTCAAGAACTCATACCTAACTTTAAGAAGTGTCTTGCTTAAGATGTCAGCATTCTGATTTTCTGTTTAGTAGTAGATCAATTGTATTTCTCCTTCCTTTTTTATCTCCTCAAAAAACAAAATATTAACTTGAAATGTTTTGTTTTATCATGAAACACTGGATTTTTTGCAATTGAAATTGCAGCCTGGTTGTCCACAAATATACAAGTACTTTCTCCTTGCTCTATATGCAAATTTGTCATTAATTTTCTGATACAGAGAGCTTGACTAGCAATGGCAACATCTACATATTTTGTTTCTGCTGTGAATTGAGCTATGACTTCCTACTTCTTAGAATAACATGAAAAAAATTCCAAAACCAAAGTTAAAACAATAACATGAGGTGCTCCTCATATCACATCCAACCTAATTACTATCAGAATAATCATGGAAACAGAAAATTTAAACTTGACTGCATTAATTCTATAATCAATTGCGCCTTTAATATGTTTGATACCTCTTTTTGCTATTTGCCAATGAATTTCACTAGCATAGTGCATGTACCTTGATAGTATACTTACTGCATGCATGATATCTGGCCTGGTTATAGTCAAATACATTAGGCAAACCATTAGGCTTCTGAACAGTCCTTCATTAACCATTTTAGCTTAATCTTCTTTGCAAAACTTCTTCTTTTGACTCATCGGAGTTGTGGTTGGCTTGCACTTTTCCATGTTAAACTTTTTGAGAATTTTCTTTGCTTATTTTTGTTGGCATACAAAAATTCCATTTTCTTATGTTCTACCTATATACCAAAGAAGAATGTCATCCTTTCATTTTAAACACATCCCTCATTTCTTCTTTAAACTTATTAATATACTCTTCACAACTTCTTGTAATAAGCAGATCATTAACATATAGAGATATCACAAGTATTTCATCATAAGTTTTCTTGATATACACAGTAAATTCACTCATACATTTTTTTAAATCTAAGTCAAGTAAATGAGCAACAATCTTACTATACCAAGCCCTTGGTGCCTATTTTAGACCATACAAAACCTTTTTTAGCAAGTATACTTTCTCTTTTTATCCTTGAACAGCAAAGCCATTAGGCTACTCTACAAAAATTTCTTCCTCTTAGTATCCATTTAGAAAGGATGTTTTAACTTCTATTCGATGTATAATCTCAGCCTTTTGAGCAGTTAAGGCCAGAAGCATTCATATAGTATCTAATTTAACAACTGGGACAAAAGTCTCAGAAAAATTCACCCCAAACATCTATGTATATCCCTTAATAATTAGCCTTATCTTATACTCGTTCATAGAACCATTAGGATCGAGTTTGGTTCTGTAAAGCCGTTTGACATGTAATGCCTTTTTATATGTAGGTCTATCTATTAGTTCCCAGGTCAGATTTCTTTCAATCATCATAAGCTTTTCCTTCATTATAGCTGTCATGTCTTGATATATGTGTCCCATACGTGACAATCATCAGAAGCTCTCAATATGTAATCCAAATCCCTAAATACAAATTGAGAGTCTATAAAGCTTATATAATTCTTGTTTACAAACTAAAAGCACTTCCAAAGTTTCATTTCAAACCACCCAAACTTCATAAAATCTCAACTCAATCGCATTTATTTTTAAATATCCAAATTACTTCATAATCCATCAATTAAAGCATTTAAAAGATATATATGCTTAGGTAGTGATGAGTACATAAAAGTGTATGTGTATTAAGGGTTAAATTTATTATTTTACACTTAAAGTATGATTATCTCTC
>JAVXUL010163107.1:0-13248 GCA_035590515.1 Trichilia minutiflora | reverse complement strand
GGAGCAGAGGGAGAACGAAGGAGGAGAAAAGGAGGAGAAGAAGGAGAGAAAACCACCAAATTTGGCCCCCTGACCCCGTTTTATAGAAAAAAGATAAAATTACCATTTTGTCCTTAAGTTCCCTTAAGAGAGAAGCTTCTAGAAGAGGGCATTTCTGTTATTTCACGTCGATTCGATCGAACAAATCGAAGATTTGGTCGATCGAACCACCCTTTCAATCGAACGAATAACATTTCGATCGACCGAATTCCTTGGTGTGAATAGTACTCAGAAAGCTCGTAAATTATCGATCGAATGAACGAACTTCACATTCGATCGAATGAATCCATGCTTCGATCGAACGAATGGCTCCTTCGGTCAGTCGACTGATTCGGTCAAACGAATCCCCCCATTTGATAGATCGAACCCGCCAAAAATTTAAATTCTCACTTAATAGGCCCCTCACGAGCCTAGGATCACTCCCACAACCCCATAAAACATGAAATGAATGCAGATGTATGGATGGAAGATGTATAAAATGATAATTATACCTTCGGGGTGAGATACGGGATGTTACAATATGTCTATTCAAATAAATGACTTAAAACAAATTAACAATCATCTCAATAGGAACATCTGAGCAAACAACTTAGAAAATTCGAACAAAAGACTTAAAACAAATTAACGATCAGTTCAATAGGAACATCCGAGCAAATAACTTAGAAAAATTTCACCAAGTATAATATTCAGCTCAGTATTTATATTCAAACAAATGACTTATAATAAATTAACAATCAGCTCAATAGGAAAATTGGAGTAAATAACTTAGAAAAATTTTCACCAAATTTTAATGATTATGTCGGACAATTTGCAGCAAAATCTGTCATAATAAGTGTGTTCATTATAAAACAGACAAAATATGATGTCAATATATTAACCTCATCAATTATTAACATTAGTTGTATATACAATCGCATAATATTAACAAGTTCATTCCAGTCAATGATCATAATAAAATATAGAACAAATCGCTCATATTACACAGTCTTGGATTCTGGATGACATGATTCCATTAATAACATTGAGGTCAGGGATGACGTGATCCCTATAATCGACCATTGACATTATAATCCAAAGGGCCTTAGAATGATCTGATTCCTTGAGCTACATATATCTTTATCACGGAGACGACGTGGTCTCATTAGCATAAGGTCTTCTCGGGGATAACTTGGTCCCAGTAGTCGATCTCGAACGACGTGATACATATGGCCTCGAAATGACGTGGTTCCATAAGATACTAAATATCTTTAGCATGGAGATGACGTGGTCTCATTATCATAAGGTTTCTCGGGAATAACTTGGTCTCAGTAGCCGACCTTAGAACGATATGATCTATATGACCTCAGAACAAAATAGTTTCATAGCTATTAAATATCCTTAGCATAAAGACGACATGGTCTCATTGGCATAAGGTCTTCTCTTCAAAGATTCAGTCATCCTTGACATAGGAATTAGATCTAATGAGAGTACTGAAGAGAGAGGTATAATTGATGTTCTTCATGGAGTAAGTGTTCAAGACGCTAATCACGGGCTCAAGGGATTTATGCTAACAGGGTCGGATCAAGGATAATACATTTTTAATCTTTTAGCATTCCATAGCTTTTTGATTGGGATGCCGTTGAAGGTCTCTAATTTGTAGACTCCTGGTCTGAGTACTTGAACGACTTTATATGGTCCTTCCCAATTGGCTCCAAATAACCCTTCGCCTAAAAGTTTGGTATTTAGAGTTACCCATCGGAGGACTAAATCTCCCCTCTGGAAGGTTCTGCATCTGACTTTTTGGTTATAATATTTGGTTACCTTCTGTTAATAAGTGATTACCCAAATTGCGGCCTTGTCTTTCTTTCCTTCTAATAAATCTAACTCTAGTCTTCGACTAGCTTCATTCTTTTCTTTATCTTAGTCTTGCACTCGGAAGGTTGGGATATCAATCTCTAATTGGATCATAGTTTCGGACCCGAATGCTAATAAGAATGTGGATTCTCCTGTTGCTGTCTTGGGAGTGATTCTATAAGCCCAGAACACTTCGGGTAGCTTGTCAATCCAAGTACCCTTATGTTCTCCTAGCTTCTTCTTGAGCGTCTTCTTGACTACTTTGTTGGTAGCTTCTACCTGTCCATTGGCCTAAGGATGCGCTGGGGTAGCAAACCTCAGGTTAATACAGAAATTCGAGCAAAACTCCCTAAACTTAGCATTGTCAAACTGCTTCCCATTGTCAACCATTAATATCTGTGGAACTCCAAAGTGGTATATGATATTCTACTTAATGAAGGCTGTAGTCTTCTTCTCTGTTATGCTGGAGAATGGCTCTGTTTCTACCCACTTCGTGAAATAATCTATTGCCATAATGACATATTTGGTGTTAGCCCGGGCAATCGACCTCAGATCCAGCTAGAGAAAGGACAAGAACTCGAAAGACAAGTGAGTTCTTCTGGGGGTTATCTTGAAATATCTTCATGGATTTGACACTAATGGCAAGACTTAACCAATCTAAAAGCATCCTGTGAGATTGTGGGCCAATAATACCCTTGTCGAATAATTTTATACATTAAAGAACGAGCCCCACCATAACTCCCGCATGTTCTATTGTGGATTTTTTCAAGAATCTTATCAGCCTCATTTGGTCTTACATATATTTCAACTATAACAGACTAAAACCACGTTTATAAAGTATATTATCAATAATCGCGTACTTGGCTGATCTGTTCTTTATCTTTCTTGACTCATTTCTGTCAATTGATAGCTCTTCATGCTGAATATAAGACTTTAGCTCCTTCATCCACTTTGGGTCAGGGATTCCCTGTATAGTAGTAATAAAATCTTCTCTGAAGTCCACACTTCTTTGCATTAAGATTTCAATGGCAT
The DNA here is from genome assembly GCA_035590515.1 of Trichilia minutiflora. Classification (NCBI taxonomy): domain Eukaryota; kingdom Viridiplantae; phylum Streptophyta; class Magnoliopsida; order Sapindales; family Meliaceae; genus Trichilia; species Trichilia minutiflora. Next base: position 10,344 of record JAVXUL010163107.1, on the reverse strand, counting down.
CGAGGATGGAGCTTTTCCTTTAAACATCGAGGCCAATTTTGTCAAGGAATTGCCTATGAAATTTTCTGTTCGGGAGAGTTGCTTTACAATGATACTTTGGAATGCCTCCATTAACTTTTTAGCCTAGACTAAACAAGCCTACATGTTACCCTCCCCAGCCTAGAGCTGCCCATTGAGATGATTGGCAATTAACTGTGAATCGCTGTTTATAATTAGATTCTAGGCTCCTAAGGCTTAAGCCAATTTGACCCCGTTGATCAACGCTTTATATTTTGCCTCGTTGTTAGTCACATTGAAATCAAACCATAGAGAATACATAACTTCTTCTCCATCAAGCCTCTTCAAGATTATCCCTTCTCCACCTTCTTGTAGATTTGATGCTCCATTGGCATGCAACTGTCAAGTACCCTCTAAAACCACATGGTTGGGTGCATTATTCTCGTCTCAGGTATTATTAACATTCGAGACCTGCAATATAGCCAACTATTTTGAGACTATTAATTCTATCACAAAGTCTGCTAGAGCTTGTCCCTTAATAGCTTTTTGAGACTGATAGTCTATATCATATTCACTAAGTTCAATAGACCACTTCACCAATCTCCCTGACAAATATGGTTTGTGAAGAATTTATCTTAGAGGTTGGTCTGTCATCACCACTATCTAATGAGCCTGGAAATAAGGGTGTAACTTTCTAATCGCAACAACCAGTGATAGGGCAAATTTCTCTAAGGTTGTATATCTGATCTCAGCATCCAGCAAAGATTTGCTCATATAATAAATGGGCCTTTGCACTTTTTCACCATTTTCTTTTACAAGAACAGAGCTCACGGAGTTCTCACTAACAGCCAGATACAACTGTAAAATGTCTTCCTTCTCGGGGCTGACAAGATGGGGAATATAAGCTAAATACTCTTTGAGCTCTCTGAATTTCTTATCACAACTCTCATCCCATTTTAATCTCTTTCCTTTCTCATCATCTGGAAGAAGGGGAAACATTTATCAGTGGCCTTTAATACAAATCTACTCAGGGCTGCTAATCTTCCTGTCAGACTTTGTAGCTTTTTTATCGTGGTCGGGAGCTTCAGATCTAATATGACCTTAATCTTCTGTGGGTTGGCCTCAATGCCTCGTTCACTGACTATGTACCCGAGAAAATTTTTAGCTCCAAATCCAAACGAATATTTCTTAGGATTTTACTTCATATTATACCTCCTCAAGTAAGAGAAGGTTTCTTCCAGGTGTCTGGCATGGTCCGAGGCTTTCACAGATTTCGTGATCATATCATCTATAAACACTTTCATAGTTGACCCGATCAAAGGTTTAAAAACCTTATTAACTAATCTCTGGAATATCGCCCTTACATTCTTTAATTTAAAAGGCATGATTGTATAATAGTACATCCCCTAGTTAGTAATGAATACAGTTTTGTCTTGATCAGGTCCACGCATCCTGATCTGATTGTACCCCGAGAAAGCATCCATAAAGTTAGGAGCTTATGACCAGCGGTGACATCCACCAGCTGATCAATCTTTGGGAGAAGGAAGTTGTCTTTTGGACAAGCTTTATTCATGTCGGTGAAATCCACGTACATTCTCCATTTTTCGTTGGCCTTTCTCACCATCATCACATTTGCAATCCATTCAGGGTATTAGACTTCTCGGATGAACACCGCCTTCAGAAGCTTGTCCACTTCTGTTTTGATGGTCTCCCTCCTCTCAGAGTTAAATGTTCACCTTTTCTGGGCTATAGGCTTGAACTTTGGGTTCACCATCAATCGATTAGAGATAACCCAAGCACTAATCCCTGGTACATCAACATGGGACTAGGCAAATACATCAGTATTCTGCTTCAATACCTCAACCAATGATGCTCTGTACTCGGGAGTCAAGTTAGACCCAATCTTCACCGACCTCTTAAGCCACCTGTCATCCATAACGATCGACTCCATATCTTCAATTGGCTCAGCTGATGATGACTCAAATTGGTCTATCTTTTTATTTGCCTCTTCCAATTGTTCCTTCTGTTGGTCGCCTTGTGCATGTCCCACTGTTGTTTCCTCCAGTGGGCGTTTATGGATACAGTAAGAATTCCTTAAAGTAGTGGCAAAGCAAAATCGTGCCTCTCTCTGATTTCCTCTAACAACCCCAGTTCCATCTCCTGCTCTAAATTTCAACTTCATATAATGCACACTTTCCACTGCTTTTGTAGATTTAAGAAATGACCTCCCCAAAATAATATAGTATGGTATCTTCAGATCGATGACTTAGAATTCTACCATAGTAGCCTTTTGATACGGTCTGTCACCCATCGTTACTGGTAACTGCACAATTTCAAGGGGATATATACATGACTCCCCAAATTTATGCAGAGCAGTCTTGATCGATCTCAACCTTAGATCCTCGATGCCCAAAGAATCCAAGGTTTCTTTGAAATTGATATTGGTGAAACTCCCTGTATCAATCAATATCCTACCAACTTGAGAAGTCCCCACGATCAGTATAACGACCAGAGCATCGTCGTGTGGGTAATGAACCCCACACTCATCCTCATCTATAAATAGTATCGGGATCGAAGCCACTCTTGGCCTCTTTTCTGCACATACATTCAATATGTGAGGCCCAACATTTATGTTCGGAAGAGACTACTAAGAATAATTCTTTCGAGAATTATTCGAATTCCTAATTAATATGGAGCCTCATATAATTACCATTGTATTATTGTGTCCTCGGGCATGTCTCGGACTTTATGTTTTCTCATCATTCTGAGCCACAAACTCGGTCAGGTAGTTATTCCTGACCAAAACTTCAATCTACTTACACCACCTTCCTCTAAGAACTCTTCTTCTAAGAAGTGTGCATTCTAGTGATCTAAATATGCTGATCAGTAGGGAAATAGAAATAATATCCTAAACTGTCTTTAGGATATTCGATGAATCTTTCCTTCTCTGATTTTACATCCAGCTTATCAAGGTTAATAATTTTAACATAAGCTGGACAACCTCATATTCTCATAAATCTGAGACTGGTGTTCTTTCCACTCTATATCTCATACGGAGTCTTTTGGATTGATTTTGATGGGACTTTGTTCAGGATATGCGCAGTGATTAATAGGACATATCCCCATAAATACATTGGCAAATCTGTAAAACTTACCATGGATTGCACTATATCCAATAAGGTATGATTTCTCTTTTCAGCTACACCATTTAACTGTGGTGTATAAGAAGGAGTCAACTGAAAGATAATTCTATTATCCTTTAGGAATTCTTGAAACTCAGTACTCAAGTATTCTCCTCTACGATCAGATCGTAGATTTTTAATACTCTTTCCAGTCTATTTTTGTACTTCATTTTTAAATTCCTTGAACATTTCAAAGGAATCTAATTTATATTTCATTAAATACACACACCCATATCGTGATATATCATTGATAAAGGTAATGAAGTAGTCAAATCCTCCTCGGACTCTGGTGCTAAATGATCCACATACATCAGTATGTATGAGTACCAATAGCTCCTTCGCTCTCTCTCCTTTACCTTTAAAGGGAGATTTGGTCATTTTCCTTTGAAGACATGATTCACACGTTGATAAGGGTTCTGAACCCAGTAAACTCAAAAGTCGACTTATCCCAAGTTGAATCAATTTCTTGTCTCTAATATGACTCAATCTAAGATGCCATAGATATTTAGGATTTGTTCGGCCCCATATTTTTTTATTTATAATAGATTTAATTGAATGACTATCATTCAATTTGAGAATATATAATCCATTTGTATTTACTGCTTTGTCCACTAATACATTTCTAAAATGTATTAAACATTTCTTTTCAATAAATTGTACGCTGTAATCATCTTTCTATAGTACAGATATTGAAATGATGTTTCTGATGGCATAAGCAAAATACAACACAGAATTTAATCTTAAAATGTGTCCACCAGACAATGTAAGTGCGCAAGATCCTTTAGCTTCAACAGCAATTGTTATCCCATTAGTCATTCTAAGTACGATCTCGCCTCTAGACAATACTGAACAATTTTGTAAAGTTTGTTGAGTGACACAAATATGAGATGTAGCTGCTGAATCTAATATCTAGGAATGATGATATGAAGTGACACTTAATTCATAATCGATCATCATACAGCTACGTGTACCTTCTAGGAGGTACTGAGGACAACTCCTCATTATATATTCTATTTTCTCCCACTAAGAAAACAATTTTTTTAAAATAGAACTTAGTCCCTATCAAACTTTCTCTAGATCAAAATTTTATAGAGAACACCATTAGCAGTTTTATTATTGTATCAATATATCACAATATATAAGATACTAAAAAGAAACAAAAAATAGTTTATTAGTGATCTTGTACTGTATATTAATCAATAAATTTTATATATACAAATTCAAACATTTTAAATAATAACCATTAAACAATTTAACAGTTATTTAATAAGTGCTAATCATATTAGCTCTCACTATTTAATTTGAATCCTATACTCCTCAGAGAGGACTCAAAAGTTTCGTTGGAATTGTGTTATTATTATTAGTGGGGAACCAACATCTTATCAGAATTAACCAACCTCATATTTTAGAAATTTTGATCAATTAACCCCAATAAGTAGGAAACTTATTTTCATTTACATCTCCATGTAAGACTTGATTCTTTGTTTATCCCTGGCTTCGAATGCCTCACATTTTAGAAATCTTGGCATCCTAGGCCAGTTAAACCCGAACTATTGAGCCTTCTCAAAGTGTTATTTTCACCATCCTTCACATAATAGAAATCTTGATCAAGGTAAAAATACGCACGCAAGAACTAGATAATGGATTTTTATAACACATATCAATACCCCTCACATAATAGAAATCTTAGGATACTAATTTATGTTAAAGACCTATACTTCATCCCACAAAGGTTTTCGATGATGCTAACCTTAGGGCTTTTGATAAACAAGTTGTGTGCTTTCCTTTTTTATAAAGACAAGAGCCAAAACCATGACTCCTCTTCAATTGACACCATCCTCTTCCTTCTCCATTCTATGGTCAAATTTTATGAGAGAGAGAAACCATTTTTGATGCCAAAATTAAAATGAAAAATGAAAAATATAAAGATATTTATATTTTTCATTTTATTTATTTCACATTTATCTTATAAATATAATAAACAAATGAAAATCATGTGATACAAGGAATCCCATATAAGATGTGTGTAACCATACAAATGGACCAATGAAAATAAAACACCAAATTAAAATTATAAACCAATTATAATTTAACAAGTGTTTTAATTTTGTCCATTTATAAAAACTATTTTTTCTTTGAGTATTTAACACTTAAATAAATCATTTAATGGCCAAATTAATTAAAAAATTAATTAATATAATGGATTAAATAAAATCTATAATTACAGTACAATTACTATAATGCCCTTGATCATATTTACACACATAAGGGTAAAATAGTCTTTTTCATCTAAATTAAATATTTTAATTTTAATTTTATTATTTTCTGTTAAAATCATATTTTAATATGTTTAATAATCAAAATTATCAAATTTAAATATATAATTTACAATAAATTACTTAAGGGTAAAATGATTATTTTACACTATATAAAACTATTTCATTTAATTTTCATCATTTTGCCTTAAAATCATATTTTAACTTATTTAATAATCATTATTATCAAATTTGACAAGTTATTTACATTAAATAATCTTATGATATCAATATATTATTTCTTTAACACTTTAAAGAATATACAATACGTATAACCATTATGCGTATTGTTTTCGACCTGTTTCTATATTATCATGAGGGTGCTAGCCCTCTCTCAATAATATTTTAATCTCTCTCTCATGTGAGGTAGGGTTAGAGGATCTTGATGGACCATGAAGGTTCACCGTGACTCAACTGTAAACTTATATCGACTATTTCGATTTTGAACATTTCGGTTGCTTATCGACTATGGTTAGTATCTAACAATGCGTCATAGTCCTTAAGTCAATATGAAGAAGGATCTTCATCAAACCTTTCATCGATTACACGTAATGTATGAATAATATCCTTCCATTATGGTATCCTGATCGAGATAGGGGTTCATGGACTTTCAAAACCCTAATCTCAATTCTCATTCGAATCATCGATTATATGTTAATATTATACAATGGCCATTGACTTATAATCATGACATCCTATCGACATTCGATTAGAAGCTTGACTTGGACAGAGGCAATGATAATTCTTGGTTTGATATATCGAGCCAACGGATCCCATCTTGACTGTCAATCGAACACCTATATGAACAAAGTATACCCAAACTAGCTTCTTGTACAAGGCGTAATTAGCCCTTCATATATACACCATATGAAATACACCCATCTATACAAAGTCTGATTCCAAACGTCTCAGGTCAAAGAATTACATCGCACACTATCACAATCTATCGATAAATCATTGACTATATGCATACCATGTTATTCATTGATATTTGGTCCTATTCGATAAATAGTTCACCAACTATACTCATATTGTCAGCCTACATATATTGTCATATAATATCATTAAGCGGCATGTAGTATGCCTATTATGTGATATAGTGCCCAATTTATATCACGTACGTAGGGAACGATTTGATAAATCTATTTAACAATTAAATAAAATTATCTAGACAATTTACATACATTCTTTATTCATTGAAGCAGCTAATATATGTAAATAAAGAACTACTTATTTCATTAATATATAAAAGATTTATACAAGATCATTAGTCCTGAAACCAAAAACACGAATGATTTCTAGGGCAAACACTAACAAACTCCCACTTGCACTAAAATCATTCGTTGTGGTATCATATACCCATCTTTATAAGATGATGGTCTAGCTGCTTCAGTGTTATCACTCTAGTCAGTGGGTCAGCAACAAATTGCTAATAATATTTTCTGTACTATTATCTCTTCAGGTCTAACAATTCTCAAAATATGATATTTACGCTAAATATGTTTGAACTTCTGGTATGCCCTCAGTTCCTTCGCCTGTGCAATCGCCCCAGTATTATCATAGAACAGAGTTATCAGATAATTCATATTAGAAATGACACCAAGTTCAGATACAAACTTTCGCATCCAAACAGTCTCTTTTGCTGCTTCTGAAGTGTCAATATATTCAGCCTCAGTAGTGGAGTTTGTTGTCATCGTCTGTTTAAAAATTTTCCAATTGACAGCTCCTCCATTACATAAAAAAATAAAACCGGATGTAGACTTTCTATCATCCAAGTCTGCTTAGAAATCAGAATCTGAGTATCCCTATATACTCAATTACTAAGATCCATAAGTCAGAACTAAATCCTTAGTACTTCATAAGTACTTAAGGATTGTCTTAATGACTGATCAATATTTTATCTAAGATTGACCTAATATCTGCTCGTAACACTTACAGTATGTGCTATATCAGGTCATGTATATAGCCTTGCATACATCAAACTACCTATAATTGAAGCATAATGTATACTACACATCCGTTGCGTCTCTTCATCAGTCTTTGGACTCATATCTTTAGAAAGATTAAGATCGTGATTGAAGGACAGGAGATTTCTCTTAGAGTTCTCCATACTGAACCTCTTCAATATTTTATCTATGTACATCTTTTGGGATAATCTTATTATCCTTTTTGCTTTATCTCTATAGATGCGAATTCTCAAAACATAGGTCGTTTCTCCAAGATCCTTTATCAAGAAAGTTCTGGACAGCCAGACCTTGGCCTCAGTCATCATGCCTATATCATTACCAATTAATAATATATCATCCACATACAATATAAGGAACATGATGGCATAATCCTTAACTCATTTATAAATATAATGTTCATTTGGGTTTTGTTTAAATCCATACGATTTGATCACATTATCAAATCATTTATTTCAAGTTCGAGAAGCTTGCTTCAATCTATAAATAGATCGATGCAATTTACATACCTTATTTCTAAATTATGGTATGCTGCTATGGCTAGTATGATCTGGATGGATTTAAGTATAGTCACGGACGAAAAGGTTTTCTCATAATCCAACCCTTGTTTCTGAGTGTACCCCTTCGCGACTAGCAGTGCCTGATAGGTCTCTACCTCACCATCCTTACCAAGTTTTCTCTTGAAGATCCACTTACAGTCAATAGGAATAATTCCTTCTGGTGGATCAATAAGTGTCCAAACTTGATTGGCGTATATAGATTGTATCTCTGAATCCATAGCCTCTAACCATCTACCTGAATCCTTATCCAGGATAGCTGCTTTATAACTTCTACGATCATCAGGATGATCAACTTCACCCACTAGGTAAAAGTCAAACTCTTGCTCAGATAGGAGACCGTATCGCTCAGGAGGTTGCGATACTCTAGAAGATTTTTTAAGTAGAATCTGAACTGGAACTGAGGTCTGCTGACTGAAAGGTCCAACCTCAGTATCATCAGATTGAGCTTCTCAATCAATCTACCTGCACTACCTTCATCTAAGAATTCTTCTTCTAACAAGTGTGCATATCTACTGATTATAATACGCTGATCAGTAGGAAAGTAGAAATAATATCCCAAACTGTCTTTAGGATATTCGATGAATTTTTCCTTCTCTGATTTACATCCAACTTATCAAGGTTAACAATTTAACATAAGCTGGATAACCCCATATTCTTATAGATCCGAGACTGGGGTTGTTTCCACTCCATATCTCGTACAGAGTCTTTTGGACTGATTTTAATGGGATTTTATTCAGGATATGCACAGTAGTCAACAGGGCATATCCCCACAAATACACTGGCAAGTCTGTAAAACTCACTATAGATCGCACCATATCCAATAAAGTATAATTTCTCCTTTCAGCTACACCATTCAATTATGGTGTATAAGGAGGAGTCATTTGAGAGATAATTCCATTATCCTTTAAGAATTCTTGAAACTCTGTACTCAAGTATTCTCTTCTACGATCAGATCGTAAATTTTTAATACTTTTTCCAGTCTGTTTCTCTATTTCATTTTTAAATTCCTTGAACAATTCAAAGGAATCTGATTTCTATTTCATTAAATACATATACCCATATCGTGACATATCATCGATTAGGTAATGAAGTAGTCAAATTCTCTTCGGGCTCTGTGCTAAATGGTCCACATACATCAGTATACATGAGTTCCAATAGCTCCTTCACTCTCTCTCCTTTACCTTTAAAGGGAGATTTGGTCATTTTTCCTTAAAGATATGATTCACAAATGAGTAAGGGTTCTGAACCCAGTGAACTCAAGAGTCCACTTGTCCCAAGTTGAATCAATCTCCTGTCTCCAATATGACCCGATCTATGGTGCTATAGATATTTAGGATTTGTTTGACCCCAAATTCTTTTATTTCTAATGGATTTAATTGAATGACTATCACTCAATTCTAGAACATATATTCCATTTGTATTTACTACTTTGTCCACTAATACATTTCAAAAATATATTAAACATTCATTTTCAGTAAACTGTATATTATAACCATCTTTACATAGTACAGATATTGAAATAACGTTTCTAGTGGTATGAGCAAAATACAATACAGAATTTAATCTCAAAATGTGTCCATCAGACAATCTAAGTGCGCAAGATCCTTTGACTTAAGTAGTAACTGTTGTCCCATTAGCAATTCTAAATACGATCTCACCTCTAGACAATACTGAATAATTCTGTAAAGTCTGTTGAGAGACACAAACATAAGATATAGCTTTTAAATCTAATATCCAAGAATGATGATCTGAAGTGACACTCAATTCATAATCGATCATCATACAGTTATTTGTACCTTCTAGGAGGTACTGAGGACAGCTCCTCATAATATGTTCTATTTTTCTCCCACTAAGAAAATAATTTTTGTCAAATTAAACTTAGTCCCTATCAAAATGTCTAAAGTCCAAAACTTTAGTGGAGAACACTGTTAACTGTTTTATTTATTATATTAGTATATCACAACTCTTTTGAAATACTGAAAAGAAATATAAAACAGTTTATTAATGATCTTGTACTGTATATTAATCAACAAATTTTATATATATACAAATTCAAACATTTTGAATAATAACCATTAAACAATTTAACAGTTATTAATAAGTGCTAATCTTATTAGCTCTTACTATTTAATTTGAATCCTATACTCCCTAAACAGGACTCAAAAGTTTTGTTGGAATTGTGTTATTATTATTAATGGGGAATCAACATCTTATCAGAATTAACCAACCTCATATTTTAGAAATCTTGATCAATTAACCCCAATAAGTAGGAAACTCATTTCCATTTACATCTCCATGTAAGATTTGATTCTTTGTTTAGCCCTAG
>JAVXUL010163096.1:0-28514 GCA_035590515.1 Trichilia minutiflora | reverse complement strand
TATTTGTACTTAATGAAGTACAACTTGAATCTTTTGAAATGTTCAAAGATTCAAAGCAGAAGTAGAGAAATAAGTAGAAAAAAGTATTATAATGCTATAATTCGATCATAGTAAAAAATACTTGAGTACTAAATTTCTAGATTAGCTTAAGATCATTGGTATAGTCTCTCAGCTGAATTCTCCTATAATACATTAATATGGTATATTGATAAGGAGGTATTGTACTTTATTAGATATGATATTAAATAGAATGTGGAACAGAAACATTCAATGAAAAAAAAAAACTATGATGATAAACTCACAAAAACACAGATTAATATTATTAAACAAAAAGATTACTCTAAACAAAAAGTTTGTAAACAAGTCTTTAAGAACTCTAAACATAAAAAAACATACAATAAAACATTCATAACAAAAGTAAATTAAAACAGACATAAGAAAAGTAAATAAAAGTTTCAGCAGAATGAGAAAATAAATAAAGACATTCAAGGCCATTTTTGTCTTGTTTTATCTAGCCACATCCTTTTTCCTTTTCTTTATCTTCCAATTTTTCAGGCTTCATTTCTTTCTTCTTAACCCTACGCACTACTCTCTTTATTTCTTTGAGAAACTTATTAAACTCAAAAAAGGAGGATGATGATGAAGAGGAGGAAGTGGTCATTGGAGATAGAGATCAAAAAATAATAGAATTTTGCATGCACTGAGTCTTTTCATTAATGTCATTAACAGTAGATCGAATATCTTTGATAGCATCCTTGATTTTGCCTTTTTCCCATTTGAGTACTTGACCAAATGCATTGATTTTTCCATTAATATACTGAAGATATGCTCGAGTGAATTATTCATAATTATTGAACCTTTGTAATGAATCAGAGATTAGTTTCATGATCTTGTTAAGATTACTAGCATTTGAGGATAAAACTTGGGAAGGAGAAGGGGGAGAAGAAGGCTTGTTTTCCATTGTTAAGAGAATTAGAAATTTGATCTGGAAAAATTGTTTTGAAGATTAAAGAGGTTGATAGATTATTGGGTATTTGAAGAAAGTGAAGAGACATGACTATAATTAAAGGTTATAATGATTGAAAGAATTAATCAAGAAAACAGAAATATTAATTCACTATATAACACGTGTAAAAATCAATAAATGCATATTGAATTAATAAAGTATTTAATGGTTTTACTAGAGAGAAAAGACATTCAATTCCATGTGGCTTTAATGATTGGAATAAATGATACTTAAAAGGAAATGAAAAGAAAAGAAATAAATGAAAGATTAAATTTCGAAAGACGAATAGTCAGAATGATCCCATAGATGCTACGTTTTATTATAACTCCTATTTTGCCCATCACATGAAAAAATATCGCTATGTAAGCTACAAGTATAAATAGTATGAATGATTGTTTTGCATAAAAAGCATAATAGATTATTTATATGACAATATATGTGTACTTATACCCAAAGAAAATATTAACAAACTAAGCATGCTTGACACATTATATCAATATTTGCTTATAGTATATCGATATATATAATACTCTACATAACTATGTATTGATATATTTCTCATATGTATCGATACTGAAAAACTAATATTACAATTTATCTAATAGATAGTATCAAATTTTGTATGAAATACATTACAAAACATGCAAATGCAAATTTTTCATGAATCTAAACATGTTAAACAATGTTCATCATGCCCAAGTGACTTTTAATGCTGGAAAACTATTCCGTATCAAGAGGTTTTGTAAAAATGTCAACAACTGATTATTAGTGTTGACATACTCAATGCATACATCTCCTTTCTGAATATGATCTCTAATGAAATGATACCTGATTTCTATGTGTTTTGTACATGAGTGATGCACTTTATTCTTTGTCAAATTTATGACATTTATGTTATCACACATAATTAGAATTTTATCTAGCTTTATGCTATAATCTAATATTTGATGTTTTATATATAGTGCATAACATCTACCTACAGACACATACTCAGCCTTAGTGGTAGATAACACAATTGTACTCTGTTTCTTACTAAACCATGAAACTAATAGATTTTCTACGAAATAAAATATACCACTAGTGCTTTTCTTATCCATTTTAAAACCTCTATAGTCAATGTCTGAGTATCCCTTGAAGTTAAATATACCATCCTTAAGATAAAATATATTTAAGTTAGATGTTCCTCTAAGATATCTAAATATCTTTTTTATAGCTATTAGGTGCGATTCCTTAAGATTTTAATTAAAATCTCACACATACGCATTCACTATAGAGAATGTCAAGCCTAGATCCAGTCAAATATAGCAATGAGCCTATCATGCCTCTATATAGCCTATGATCATTACTATTACCAAGGTTATCATTGTCTAATAAGGTGGAAGGACTCATACGTGTGTCCACATGTCTTCTTTCTAGAAATTCAAATCTTATCAATAATTCTTTAACATACTTGAATTAGGAGATATAAATTTTATCATTCGTTTGTTTTATTTGTAAACCCAAAAGAAAATTTAATTCCTCTATCATGGTTATATCAAATTCACTTCTTATTAAGTTTAAAAAATCATTACACATTGGTTTATTAGTACTTATAAAAATGATATCATCAACATAGATTTGAACAATTAAAATATCATCAGCTTTGGATTTTGTAAAATGAGTTGTATCAATACTCTCCCTTACAAATTTATTTTTTAATAAAAATTCTCTAAACCTTTCGTACCAAGCTCTAGGAGCTTGTTTTAAATCATAAAGGGTTTTAGTGAGTTTATATATATGATTTAGAAACTTATTGCTTTTAAAACTAAGAGATTGTTTAACGTAAAATTTTTTATTTAGAAATCCATTTAGAAAAACACTTTTAACATCCATTTGATAAAATTTGAATTTTTTGAAACAAGCATATGCTAAAAGAATTCGAATAGGTTCTAGTCTAATCATAGGAGCATAAGTTTCATTGTTGTTTATTCTTTTCTCTTAACTATAACCTTTAACAATGAGCTTTGCCTTATTCTTAATGATATGTCTATACTTGCTAATTTATTTCTAAAAATCCACTTGGTTTCTACAGTTAGATGGTCATTTGGCATTGGAACTAAAGCTCACACCTCATTCCTTTAAAGTTGATTTAATTCCTTTTGTATTACTAAAACCCAATCTTCATCATCTAATGTATCTTTAACTCCCTTAGGCTCTATTTAAGACACAAATGTAAGATTTTGTATTTCTCTAAGATTTTTAAGAATCTCTCTATTTGCTCTCCTAGTTTTAAGAATTTGAGAAGGATCGCCAATAGACAATTCTCTAGGATGATTTGATGCATATTTTTAAGCCTTTGGAAGTTTCCTAGGAGACTCTTCTATATAATCCTCAACAATCTCTTTTTCTTTACCCTTAAAGCCATCATCTAACTTCAGTTCATTCAACTTATCTAAAACTTCAAATTCTTTTTTCTTTTCTCTAGCAATCATTTTTGCTAAGTCTGGATCAAAATCATCAAATCTAATATACATTGTTGCCTCAACTACTTGAGTCTTCTTATTGCATACTCTTATGTCTTGCTTTTTGATGAATAGCCTAGGAATATTCCTTCATTTGATTTAACCTCAAATTTTTTAAGGTTACTTTGGTGTTCAAGATATAACAAGTATACCCGAAAACCCTAAAATACTAGATTTTTGGTTTACTTTGATAAATCAGTTTGTAAGGTGTTTTCACAAGAAACTTTCTAATCAACACCCTATTAAAAATATAACAAGCCGTATTAATTACTTTAGCCCAAAAGTATTGAGGTTAATCATATTCACTAAGCATTGTTCTACTTATTTCTTGTAAGATTCTATTCTTCTTTTCGGCTATCCCATTTTATTATGGTGTTCTAGGTGTAAAGAAGTTATGAGTAAAACTATTGTCATCATAAAAATGCCCAAACTCAAGGTTCATAAACTCATCACTTTGATCACTTCTTATCTTTACCAATCTATATCAAAGTTCATTTTTCACTCTCTTAGAAAACTTCTCAAAAGTATCACTCTTATTTTCTAAGAAGAATACCCAAGTAAATCTTGAGTAGTTATCCACTCTAACATATGCATAGAACTTGTCTTCTAAATATGCAATCCAATTGGGTTTAAACAAGTATATGTGAATAAGCTTTAAGGATTTAAACATTGAAACTATATTCTTAAGTTTGAAAGAGCTTTTCACTTGTTTACCCATTTGACATGGCCTACATGTCTTACTATTAGTAAACTTGAGATTTAGAAGGTCATCTAATATATCATCTTTAGCTAATTTTGTAATAAGGTCCATGCTATGATGACCTAGTCTACAATGGCATAACCAAAATTCATCACATGTAACTTTTAAACAAATATCATTCATAACATCAGTATTTCTAAACTTAATTACATATACATCACTTATTCGAGGAACATGCAAGATTTTCTCATTATTGGAATCAATCACATCATAAGCATCGATAAGAAACATGACATTAAAATCATTATCACATAATTGAGAAATACTTAATAAATTATAGTTTAAACAATTAAAATAGAGTACATTATTAATTATAACATTGTTTACTTTAATTGAGCCAATACAGAGTACTTTCCTACGGTTGTTATCTTCAAATATAACATCTTTTCCTTTCTTTTTTATTCAGCATAAAAATAGTCTTTTGTCTTCGATTATGTATCTCAAGCATCCACTATCCAAAAGCCATTTCTTATTGTTTTTGATGCTCTTTACATGTGGTACCTATAAAACACAAATGATTTATTTTGATACGTATTTAACTTTGGGTTCATAAATGTTAGGCTTAGGCTTAGGGATCTATCACCATTTGATTTTGTAAAAGAACACTTGGGAACCCAAATTAATTTAGGTATCTTATAGGTGTTTTTTTTAATGGAGTAGTTGTTGATGAATTGTCCTTTTCTAAAACAGTAATAACATGTAGCAAAAAAGCTTACTTGTCTAAATGATTTTATAAAATATTTGAAGTAAGTCTTTTATTTTAATCCTAGCCTATATCCTATCTCTACCTTGTCAAAAACCAGTCTTTAACTACCTAGTAATTTATCTAGTGCTTTAGTTTATGACATAAATTTTGCTAGTGTTCTTTTTATGTCATTCATTTTATTAATCAGATTTTCGTTCTCTTCCTTTAATGCATTCAGTTTATTTTCACAATCACATGCATTTTTCTTTTCAGTTTCACTGCTTTTCAACTTTAGAAATTCATTTTCTTTTCTTAAAAGTACTTTCCTTTTCCTGACGTCGTTGTATTTCACAAATAATTTCTCAAAATTAGTGCTGAGTTCTTTATACAATTTAGTCAAATCATTAAGCATGTTTTATCTTCACTACTTAAGCAAGAATTATAATATGAGAATGATTTAAGAGATTTTACCTCATCTTCTAGCTTTTCCATTAAACAAAAATTTATTTGCTCATCTTCTAATGATAAATAGGAGCTTTTCTCACTAGTTAACTCATCTTAGGTTTACTTCATCACTCTCTTTTTCTTATTATCTTTTTTTTCTTTTTTAGAGGGTATTCAGGTTTTGTATGCCTTGGCTTCTTATATTTATAATAGATAACCTCCTTTTCTTTTTCTTTCTCCTTATTCTTCTTATATTTATCTGATCTCTCACTTTTCTTGAAGTCTCTTTTCCACTAACCTATACCTTTTAGTCTGTCTTTATTGAAAAACTTCTTGAACCTTCTAGCCATCATCATGATTTCTTCATCTTCTAATTCATGGTTACTCTTATCTTCTTCTGGTTTCTTTATACTTTTCAAGGCAATGTTTCTCTTCCCTTGTTCTCAGTCATCTTCTTCATTTCAAATTGCCTCTATCTCATACGTTATCAGTAAACTAAGTAATTCTTTTAATGGCAGCGTGCTGAGATCCTTAACCTTTCATATTACTGTTACTTTAGCTTTTCATAACCATGGTAAGTTTTTCAAAATCTTTGTGAACAAATTTGTATTAGAATATATCTTACCTAAAGCTTCTAAACCATTAGTGATATTGGTGAAACATATGCATATATCCTTAATGTCCTCATGAGATTTTATTTTAAATAACTCATAGTTATATACAAGTATGCTAATTTTAGAGTCCTTGACTTTACTAGTGTGTCCGTGTGTATTCTCTAACATCTCCAAAATTACCTTGACTATATCACAGCCAAAAATCCTATTATATTCACCTCTATCTATAATGCACAATAAAGGACGTTCATAGGTTTTCCATTGAGTTGAAATTGATTCTTCTCCTCTAAAGTCCATTCTCATTTAGGTTAGGGCTTTGTCTTTCTAGTTGTTTTATATTTTGTATATAATCATTGGATGTGTATATTATTTTCAATGATTGTTAAGATGTCAAAATCCAGTGTACTTAGGTAGATTTGCATATGTTTATTCTAATATACATAATATGTGCTATTAAAAATTATGGTCGATATGTGGATTGTTCTTTAATGATTAGTGATGGAAGATTGTGGGATGCTATAGTAATCTACTTCTCTAAGGCTTTTAATCCTAAATGTTCTGAGGTAAACTCTAATACTAATTGATGCCCTAATAATAGACTCCCCAAAGAGGGGTGAATTGGGTTAAATACAATTTTAATAGAAAAATAAACTTCTTAGCTAATAAATACAAAAATGATGACAAATTCTAAATGGACAAATAAAATATAGATGCTAACTGTAGAGAGAGAGTTAAAGATATAATGGATTTTATAATAATTCAAATATTAAGCCTACATTCACTCTTCTCAGTTGGTATTCATATATATTAAGATATCACTAACTCTCTTAGGTTGTTCGACTCAAGAGAAACCCAATACAAAGTCTTCTTACAGGTGAAGAGTAACCATTACATTCTTACTTTTTTGAGTCAAGAGAAATCCAAGACTTTATCTTCCCTTTTTAATAAGGGTGAAGAGTAACAAAATAGATATAATGAAAGTAATAAAAACATACTCTTTCAACAGAGCTAAGTTATAATATGCTCAATCTTTTGATTTTCTCTTATTGAAGATGAATGCTGGGAGTAAAAACAAAGAGAATTAAATTACAAAGAGAATAAAATTTGAAAGCACAAACAATATTTTGAGATTCTTCTTGTTGTACTAGATTGTTCACCTCCTTTCTTCTACAAAATTCTTTGAATTTATACCTCAGATTAATTGGTCTTAATGACTCTCTGAAAGTCAATTAAATTTACACAATAAATACTATAAACTAGCTATTATTTTTCAAAAATTACAAAACGTATCGATACTTCATTGAGGTGTATCAATACTTGGGCAGTTATCTTTCGTAATTTTGTTATCTTCGTGCATAAGTATCGATACATTTTCTGATAAATACTTAAATACATTTTACTCTTGATATTTTCATCTCAACTTTGAGTATCAATATGTTACCTATGGGATATCGATACTTATATATGCTAAGCCCTAAGTGTCTTTACTTTGTTCTCATATATCGATATTTTTAATGAAAGTATCAATACCTTTGCTTCAAAATCTCTTTTATTTCTTAATGTATCAATACTTGTCTACATTCTTTAATGATCTTCTTCATAACTTGCTTTATGTATTGATATTTTACCTTTGATATATCGATGTTCAACTTTTCTTGACATTTTTTGTATCATGCACTTAACCTTTCTCAACTCTTGATTGATTCGCGCAACATTGTTCAACAACATTCATCATATTCATTTTTAAATCATCATTCATGCATCAATACAAAAGTTATCTAGTTTTTAATATTTTATTCATGCAAAAGAAGATTAATCAAGTTATTTAAAAAATAATTTGAAGATTACTTTTGCTCATCATCAATAACACATTAAGATATCAATTTACTCTTTAACTTGTTTTTATTTATGTTTAAAATATTTATTGAGTATTAATTATCAGTCATTGCAAATAAATTGATTTACATTATGCTTTGTATAGAATATAAGATTTACTTTGTGATTTATATCTTGCTATAAAAGAGTTGTTGAGATACTAAATTAAGGCTAGAAGGCGGGCATCATGTTTTACTCATGATCTATTTGATGATGTTTTTGTATTGCTCTTATTCCTGACTATATATAATTGAAAATAAAATGATTACCTATATGGACATTTTGTTAAAACCTTATCTAAATTAATTCAGTTATGAACTAATAAAGAAAATATGTTCTGATAAGTTTGTTTTAGTTGAAGTTTTGATTTAATATGTGTTTTGCTAAGGCTTTGAGACATTATGACTTGATTTATTGTTATTGTGTTTTATTTTTTATTTCTATGTTTTTGACCCAATGTTTTAACCATTATTTCAATTTTTCCTTACCCCTAACCAGGAGACATAAAGGGTGAAATTTATATACTCTAAAAGCACATTTTGATTTTTGTTCTGTATAGGTACTAGTATGTAGGAGAGTAAGGAGCGAAGGGTCATTTGATATTTGACCTAAAATCTTTACACATCCTTACATATTTCTTTATTTTTACTTGACTCTATTAAACTATAATTCCAGAATCATAAAAGTAAGAATGGATTTCCTATTATTATGGTTTATATCTAAAATTGATTTTAACTTTAAACATATTTTATATTGAAACTAAATATTCTTATAATTTATTATTTTCCTAGATTTTAATATCCACTCAGTGAGTTTTCCCTAAAACTCACCCTACCATAGTTTATAGTGATTGCAAAACTCATTTTTAAGTGAGGATTCGAGAAGATGTTCGTGAAACACATTGAGATTCTAGATTCTCCATCCAGTCACCTAGGAGTTAATATTCTTTTGTATGAGTTTGTTTGTTTTGTACATTAGACACGATGCCCAATGATGTATATACATTATATGTGACTTTTATGTATTTTTGTACATATTGATATTATGTATATATTTTTTTGTATATAAGTATCATGGTACATGTTTGACTTGGTGTTCATAAGCACAGATCCTTCATTATGCGGTTATGGGTTTTATATATTAAAGTCTACCTTATCAGCATTATAGGTTTATATACTAAGTTTGTTTTAGGCTTACGTGGGCAGGATATCCCTACCTTTATGCCTTCATAATCTTGATTTTTGGGGTATGATAAAGTGGTATTAAAGTATGGTAACTGTAAGTAAAGTGTAATGCCTCGTATATGTAGTATATATGGGATCCTTCTATGAGAGGTGTTGCTTTTGTGAGTATCTGGATAATCTAATGTGTCTTTTTTCTATAAATGTCATAAGACAAATTATAATTTATCTAGCATGTGCTTCTATATCTTAGTAGCTAAATTATGTTTTCTCAAAATCAAGATTCCTCTAATATAGACCAAAGGATTTCTTCTTTAGACTAAGATTCGTCTAGGACTCTAGTGCCACTTGTAAAGGTTCAAGGCTGAGTAGGTAGAGGACGATATAGAGGTTGGGGTAGACCTAGAATCCAAGAGCTAGGGTACCAAATGAGAGAGTAGATGATAGTCAAGGGGTAGATCTTATTCTAGAAATGCAGAGAATCCATCATGTTATAGAAGTGTTGATAGGCCTGGTTTCTTAACAGTATGAGTAACAAGCTCAAGTGACTCTTATTCAACCTCACCCAAAAATTTAGCAACCTATTTAGGCTCTTATTGAGCAAAGGTAAGGGTTAGTGGTGACCTTGCAAGATTTTTGAAAAATGCCTCCATCCAACTTTTATAAGGGTTGAAGCAAGTCTAGATCTTAGTGGGTTCTTGGTAGGTTTTCAATTGAGAGACATGACTTGTGTCTGGTATATAACCTTCATATAGAGGAGGAGTGTTATAGAACACCCTCTAGAGTGGCTAAAGTTTAATGAAGCTTTCCTTGCCTATTTTATGTCGAAGAGTATTAGAGATGCTAAGGCGAGAAAATTTGAGCAACTAGTTCAAATAGAGAATATATCAATAGTAGAATAGATGTACAGTTTACACCTATATCCATCTTCGCTCCACATATAATGAACACAGAGTAGATGAGAATAAAGAGATTTATTGATAGGTTATAAAACTATCTATTCAGATCAGTGCAAGTCACAAAGACTACCATATATACTCAAGTTTTAAATTTAACACTCTAGATTAAGTTGAGATCTAAGAAGGATGGGTTGAAAAGTAATTCTAGAAAGAGGTTAGAATAAAAAGTTATAAAAAGTTACGATAGGGTCGTCAAGTGGGTATATGTAGTGAGACTAATCTCCAGGGCTCTACTACCAAAAAGAAGAGTTCGATATTCAGACATTCCAATAAAAGAGAGTATTGAAGTTCTTATCTGCATGCTATATCATCTACCTCGATAGCCAAGCCTAATGTACCCTTGTGTTCAAGGTATGGGTGCCCTTATTCCAGATTATATAGAAGAAAAACAAGTACTTGTTTTAGATGTGGTTAGATAGGCCATATGGTTAAAGATTGTCTTGTTCTACTTGTTTAACCCTCTCATGCTCAATAAGCATCACCATCTTGGTCAGGACTTTCTTCAATAATGAGTTATATAGGTAAAGGTCAACCGTCTAATGAGAGAGGACAACAATCAATTAGCAAAGACTAATTATCTATTGGTAGAGGCTAGGCAAAAGTGGTTACATTTACTCTTCAAAATGCTCAGTTATTAAATACGATTATAATAAGTATTTTTTTCTATTGAGGCTTTTGATGTCAGGGTTCTATCCGACCCAGAGGCAACTCATTCTTTTATCTCTCCATACTTTGCTCATCGTCTAGGCAAAAAGATTATAAATTTAGATTCACCCTTAGTTATATCTACTCTTATGGGAAGTGCAATTTTGATTTCTAAAAATGTAGAATCTTGTCATGCTTTTGTTGGAGATTATGTATACCCTACTAATGTGATTGTGCTAGAGATTTTATATTTTGATGTAATTTGGGTATGGATTGGTCGTCTAGATATCATGCTATTATGGATTACAGGAGGAAGACTATCACCTTCTTTATTTTGAATAACCTAGTTTTTAAGGTCCAAGGTGATAGGAGCAAGGTCCTTGATAACTTGGTTCTAATTATTAATGTAAGAAGACTACTCAATAAGGGGTGTACTGGGTACTTAGCTTATGCTCGAGATGTTAATTATCCGGTGAAGTTTTAGTAGTTAGAGAATTCTTTGATTTTTTTCTTAAAAAATTACTTGGGTTACCTCTAAAAAGAGAGATCAAGTTCAGTATCGACCTTTTTTTAAAGACTCATCTTATCTCGATTTTCCCATAACAAATGGCATTAGTCAAATTGAAGGAATTAAAGGTGCAACTTTAAAATTTGTTGGATAAGGTATTTATACATTCGAGTACATCTCCTCGGGGTGCTCCAATCCTATTTGTTAAGAAGAAAGATAAATCCTTGCGGCTATGCTTCGATTACGATAATTGAATAAGACTACCATTAAAAAGAAGTATCCATTACCAAGGATAGATTACTAATTTGATTAACTGAAAAGAGCTCAGTGCTTTTTAAAGATAAATTTATGTTATGGGTATCATCAACTCAGAATTAAAGGTAAAAATATCCTGAAGATTCCTTTTTACAATCCATATAGGTATTATGAATTTCTGATGATATCTTTAAACTTACTAATGATCCCAGCACCTTCATAGACCTAATAAACTGATTTTCAAGCCTTTTTTGGATCAATTCATTATAGTCATTATTGATGACATTTTGGTGTATTCTTTGAATCACCAAGAGCACGAGCGACATCTTTATATTATTCTTCAAATCCTTAGAAAACACAAGTTGCATGCGAAGTTTTTTAAGTATAAATTCTGTTTATTGAAGGTGGCTTTCTTGGGTAACATTGTAACAGAGAATGGAATTTATGTTGATCCTAAGAAGATTGAGTCTGTAAGAAAATGGCCTCACCCAACTAGTGTTGTGATAGAAATCAGAAGCTTTTAGGTTTGGCCAGTTATTATCAAAGGTTTGTAGAGAATTTTTATTGGATAGTAATACCATTGACTTGGCTCACTCAGAAGAACATGAAGCTTATATAGTCGAAAGCTTGGAAGGATGCTTTTTAAAATCTTAAAGACTATTTGACTTTAGCAACTATCATTGCATTACCCTCTGATAGTGATGGTTATACTATGTATTGTGATGCCTTTAGGGTTGGTCTTGGGTATGTATTGATGCAGTATGGTTAAGTTATAGCTTACGTATCAAGGAAGTTAAAAGGATATGAGTAGAATTATCCTATGCAGAATCTTGAGTTGACAATAGTTGTGTTTAGACTAAAGATATGGAGATATTTTCTTCATGGAGAAACCTTTGAGATATACGCAGATCACAAAAGCCTCAAGTATGTCTTCAATCAGAGGAACCTAAATTTGAGATAGAGATGGTGGTTATAGTTGAAAAATTTATTATAATCCAAGAAAAGCTAAAATTTTAACTAATGCCTTAAGTAGAAAATCTATTGATAACTTATCCTATATCTTGGGCGATAGGAGGATATTGACTAAGAAGCTACATACGTGCATGGTTGATAGTGTTGAAATCCTAATTCTTGAATCTGTAGTACTGATTACTTAGATGTATACAAGATCTATCCTAGTAGGGGAAATTAAGGAAGCTAGACTTCGACCCTATATATAGAGTAGAGGTAGTGACTTCAAAGTAGATGACTATAGTATCTTGAGATACCAAGATAAGATGGTAGTGCCATCAGTGCAAGAACTCAAGAATCAACTTTTGGAAATAGCTCACACTTTCTCTTACATAATGCATAAAAGAGAAATAAAGATCTATCATTATTTGGAGGAAATTTACTGGTGGGAAGGCATGAAGAGAGATATTGTTGAATTGATAACAAAATATTTGACCTATTAGCAGGTGAAAATAAAACATCAAAAATCGACTGGCAAACTTTAGTGTTTGGATATACCCAAATGAAAACGGGATAAAGTGACCGTGGATATCATTATATGCCTTCCTTACATGTCTAAAGGATATAATTCTATATAGGTCATTATGGAGAAATTGACAAAGTCTACCCATTTTCTTCCTGTTAAGACCATTTATACTGTTTCTCAGTATGTCGGGGTTTATCTGGATCTTCTAGTTTCTCTGTATGGTATACCTATTTCTATCATTTCAGATAGGGGTTCTAAACTTACATCAAAGATTTGATAGTCCTTCCAAAAGCTTTAGTAACTCAACTCTATTTTAGTACTATATTCCATCCTTAGACATGAAAGGTTGAGCCTTAGGTAAGCATTGATGAAGATCTAATCTTAAGATTGTGAAATCTCCAAGAATCAAAACCCTAGTACACAATCTTGCCTTGACCAAATTTCTAGAGAGATAGTATTTTGATTTCGTTTAATTTTTGTAGAAAAGACCCATATTTATAATGTTTGCATCATTTATTAAAATGTCTAAGCCTTTTAAGTCAAGGATAAAAAGATCCCAATACTTGTCCAAAAAGCTTTGTAATAGTAAATACAAAATTTTACTTAAACTCTCATATTTTAAAAATATAATAAATAGATCCCTAATATGGTTAAACTTACTTTAACCAAACTTATTTTAATTCTATTTTATTTTTAAATATAAATAAAATATTGTAACTTATTTTAAGTTATATTCGAGTTAATTTCTCAAGCTCTCGGATTTATTAAACTATTTAACATATAATCCTATTACAATTTTCAGCCTAATATTATCTTCGAGCGTGCTAATGCTCTTATGGATAATATTTATTCTCTCTTAAATCAAGAATGAACACTAGTAATTGGTTATGATCCCTTGCATTTACTATCGAATTAGTTTTAAGTAAGAATCAATCTTATCAAGTCCATTTTGAATTATTCGAATGCTAATGACTATGGTTGACATCTATATCAAAGTCTCTAAACAATAACAAAGAAACTCTTTGTTAAACCTTTTATACCTGATTATACATATTATATACGAATGTCCCTCCATCGTCTAGTCTCAACTAAGTTAGGACTCATAAAAAGTCAAAACCCTAAACTTAGTGTTTATATAGTTATCAATCAATATGAGTTAAACT
Organism: Trichilia minutiflora; assembly: GCA_035590515.1. NCBI lineage: Eukaryota > Viridiplantae > Streptophyta > Magnoliopsida > Sapindales > Meliaceae > Trichilia > Trichilia minutiflora. Next base: position 14,441 of record JAVXUL010163096.1, on the reverse strand, counting down.
AGTCACTACAAACTCTTTCGCATGACATTTGTCACTACCTAACTAGGATTTAGTACTTCAGTTGTTTACTAATATTTATTTAAGAACTCAAATCTGGATCAACTCAGCGGGAGCTCGAATCTTATATACATCGAGTCGATAGATTCTATCTTGCAGTCATCCGTATTTTGATATAAACAACCCACTACTAAATCAACTTCTTATATAAGATGTGATTAGTCCTATACTTATATATCATATGAACCATGTGTATTTATATTAGATAATGAATAGAACATCTCAGATTAAAAGGAATGCGTTGCACACTGGTATAATTAAATATTGAATCATTGACTATATACATTCTGTGTAATTCATCATTTATTTGGTTACATTTGAAAAACAGTTGTTTAACTATTAATCCACTCTAATGTCCTAGTTATATAACTTTCATTGTTACCTGCACTAATATCTTGTTATGATGTTCATCGAAAACATTCAATATATTTACTATAAGATATCGATGCCTAATCGATATTACGTATGTAAGGATTAGTTCGATAATCATTATTATCTGAATATTCATATATATACTCTATTCATTAGTATGATTAGAAAGAGGAAGCAGCTTATCCATACGAATAAGAAATAATTTATTCATTAATATATATATATATATTATATATATATATATATATATACACACACACACACACACAGTACATATATATAGTGATATATTAGATTATATAAATACCCTAACACTGACAACACGAATGGTTTTTAAGGAATACTATACCAACAAGATAGATGGATAATCTAAGAGGATAATTCAGACTTTGAAGAACATGTTACGGGTGTGTTTGACTAATTTTGAGAAAAGTTGGGATCCATACTTAGCTCTGATTGAATTTTCTTATAATAATAACACCTCAAGTATACAAATGGTACCATTCGAACCCTATATGGTTGAAAATATAGATATCTAGTTAGGTGGTTTGAGTTAGGAGAACAGAAGTTGCTAAAACCATATTTGATTTAAGATGCTATAGAGAAAGTTAAGGTGATACAGGAAAGAATCATGACAACTCAGTGTAGGTAAAAATCATATGCTAATCATCAATGGCAAAATCTCAAGTTCAAAGAGGGTGATTATGTGTTTCTGAAGATTTCTCCTTTTAAAAGAGTTATACGATTTGGCAAGAAGGGCTAGTTAAGATAGAGATATATTGAACCCTTATAGATTCTCCAACGAGTTGGAAATATGGCATATGAGTTAGTTTTTCTTCCAAGTATGGATAAGATACATTCAGTTTTCCATGTATCCACATTGAGGAAATATCTCCAAGATGAGTTGCACGTCCTTTTGTATCGGATAGTAGAGTTGGATCGAAGCTTATCATATTAAGAGCAACCCATGACTATAATAGATAAAGAGGTGGGAAAACTTCGATCGAGATGGATTCTTTCAATAAAAGTCATCTAGTAGTATCACAAGAGTAGTGAGGCGAATTGGGATTAGAAGATATCATGAGAAAGAAATTTTCTCACTTATTAGAAGATGAAGGTAAATATGTTTAAATCTTATCATGAATTTTAAATTTGAGGATGAATTTTTATAAGGGAGGAGAATATAATACCCTAAATTTTAAATTAAAGGTATTTTAGTCATTTTACACATGACAGACAATTTTGTTATTTTACAAATTTCATGTTTGGGTCTTGAAAAATGAGCTACTAACTTCGTATTAATATTTATTTAGCTACTGGGAGTGATTTGATAATAATATATTATGTTTAGAAAATTTTCCCTTAAGGCTCCATCCACACACTCGATCTTTAAATGGAAGTTGTCATTGATTGAAAAGTCCGATTTATAAATAGTTTTTATTACTAAAAAATGCTTCGAAGATGATTGATATGAAATAAATTTAAGTTAAATCCAAGGTCATATGAGAGAGAATCGAAACTCGAAATAGAAAGGAGGGAAAACTAGCTAAATGACATTAAAATGACCATTTCAACCTTCTTGATTTATTCCCTCAATGTTTTTGCAAAATTCTACCATTGTATGTGTCTTAACACATAATATTTAAGTTTTACATACTAAGATTTAGGTATTAAGTTAAAATAGGCAAAATTAAAACTTTGTAAGAAAACATACCTTGTTTTCAAGTTTTCTTTTCTTTTGTTTAACTCTTGAAGTTTTAGAGAATCAAAATAGAATTTTCTCTAAACAGTAATACCCTTGACTTTCTTATCCCTCCTTAGCTTTACTTAAATTCAATTAAAACACTCTGATTGAATTAGGTTTTCAAATAAAATCCTAAGATTTTGACACTTTGAATTACTTTTCAATATTGGAAATTGATCAAATATAAAACTTTAAGACTTCCAGAAAGATCTTAGTTCATCTTTTAATTAATCAAACGATCAAAATTTGATCACCAAACCATGGTATGAAACTCACGACACATGCTTTATTTTTCCCTCCTTTTCTTTTTTCTTTTTCTTCTTCTTCTAAAAGAAAATTAATCCATTATCTTTATTTTATAATTTCTAATTTAATTAACATTTAATTAAATTAATTATATGATAAATAATGTTATCGAATGTGTGATCATAACGAATACACATCTAATATATATCCACCCTACATTTGTTAATATAAATGTAAAGTCAAGATTATGCCACTTGTCATTTTTCAATTGTTAGGATAAAATATTAACTTTAATCACTTATACGATAATTAAGCTTAAGTTAACTACTATAATAACCTTAACTTAATATACAAAATTGATGCATAATATAAATTAAAAAAATTCAAGTCAATTAACGGGCAAGACTCAATAGGTTCATTGTAAAGCCGATAGTAACTTGTATAACCGAATTAAACCCTTTAATTTATTCTATTTAATTAACTTCATCAAGATTAATCAAATATGTCTATAGACTAATATTGACACTTAGCAATGTAATACAACCCCAAATTATAATGGAGCAAAAAACTTTAATAATGAATCCTTTTGTCATTAGTTACCATATAATTCAATCCTTTTGTCACACAATATTCTAATGGAATTATGGATATAATATTATCTCAATCGCTTTCATATACCATGTATAAATAATTAATATATAATGACTCTATTGTGTTCCATCATTGAGAATACACTTTTCAATCATAAACAATGTATTACCCCAACCGAGGATTTTATTAGTCGAATCTGAGTCATTCACATAAGGTATTCTATCTTAACCACTAAGGTTGAAGTATCTTTTCTCAAACATTCATATATCTTCATAAGTATCTTATCATATTTAATGAATACCTATTACAAGCCTTAATTTAAACTTGTCCTGAATAGTATTTGAAGGAAATTATAACAAACAAACACACAACAAAAATAAAAAATGATTTCCAACCAAAGATCCAAGTGATAAACCCTAGTGTTTTAACACATAAAAGAATTTAAAATTCATACCCCTTTTATATTTAGATGAATATGATAAGTCACAAAATGCAAACTCTTAGATTTATGTCTCTACGGTATCCACATGAAAAGGTTGAATGAAAACGGAGTGCTAGCTCCTTGTTCGTATCTCCTTATATTGTAATATCTCTTGTGCATTCAAAACTCACTCATTTAATCCTAGCACCCCACACATAAAAACATCAAAACCAAATCTTTATATATTATGTTTTAGGGTTAGGCTTTCCATTTATTTCGTTTAGGTTCAATGAACCTGTTAATGATAAAATTATCCCATTATTTATATTGAGGCAAGACCTTACTTTTAAGCCTCAATTTATTAATAAAGTTTAAACTAGCATCCTTAACCCAATTTTATTTAATCGATCTAGCAAAAAAAAAAAAATAACAAAAGATTCCATGAAGTAAGATAAATTTATCTCATAAATTTATACTTTATTATTCCTGTAATATGTGACCCAATAGGTTCCCAAAACATTGGTCATAATATTAAAATTTTAGTATCATAAGTCATAAGTGGTGTCTAGCAACATATCGTGACTACTCAAGTGATGAGAATGTGAATGGTTCAGTATGACCTTTATCCTTAACCAGTGTTATCATAGAGTTTAATCCCTTCGTCCTTAATATCTTAATTGAACATGAGACATGAAATGTATCATTCCCATAAAGTTCAATATTTGTATGATATCTTGAGTATAATTATTCAATTAAATGATATAAATATCACAAATTGATATATTTGAGCATGGCCATGTATTTTTCATAATCATACTCGATCAAAGAGTCTAAAGATATCACTCCTATTATGTAGAAAGTACAAAACCTATCTTGATCAAACATTGAAGGTTGTTATGGCTTAATTCATGTATAAATGTTAGTTTTGTTCTATAAACCTTAGGCTAGAAAGCATGAAAAACAATGGTCTTTAGAAATTACCTTGGGGCTTATGTTAGATTTGTTGCAATGGTGATTATTTGATGAAGACAAGAACCAAAACAAGAAAATGGCTTCTTTTCAATTAGCGCCCTCCCTAAGCTTTCTTCTCCATGGCCGAATGTGTGTGTGAGAGAGAGAGAGTTCCATTTTCAATTTTTCAATCGCCAAAAATAATGAAATAAATATCTTTATATATTTTTATTTTATTTTCAATTATTTAATTCCTTATTTATCTAATAAATATAATAAAATAATTAAAACTTATGTGATACATTGACACCTACTTTTGATGTGTGAAACCATGCCATTTGGACCAATGAAAATTAAACACAAAATCAAAATATTATCAAATAATATAATGACATATGTATTAATTTTAGTCATAAATATAAAAGCAATTTTTATATAATTATTTAACATTTAAATAAATTATATAATGACCACATTAATTAACAAATTAATTAATATGATAGATTTACATAAAATTCACAAATATGATATAATTATCATAATACCCTTGGTAACATTTATACATAAGAATAAAATGATCATTTTCATCCATTAAAATCATATTTTAATATGTAATTTACAATAAATTACATATATATATCACGTAGGGCGACAAAATGGTTATTTTGCACTAGATTAAATAATTTAATTTAGTTTTCACTATTTTACCTTAAAATCACATTTTAACATATTTGATAATTATTATTATCAAATTTCGCAAACAATTTACATTAAATTATCTCTTTAACACATTAAAGAGTATTAAATATATATAACATTTATATATATATTTATTCGGCCTTTTCTATATTATCATAAGGGTGTTAGCCCTCTCCCGATAATATTTTTATCTCTCTCTCATATGAAGAAACATTTGAGGATTTTAGTGTGACCATGAAGGTTCACCGTGACATAGTCGTGAACATATGCCGAACACTTTCGACTCTAAGTATTTTGATTGCTCATCAACTATGGTTAGTATCTAGCAATACGCCATAGTCCCTATATCACGATAAAGAAATATCTTCATCAAACCTTTCATTGATTGTGTGTAACGTGTAAGTAGTATCCTTTCGTTGTTATATCCTGATCGAGAAATGGTTCATAGACTGTCAAAACTCTAATCTCAATTCACCTTCGAATTGTCGATCATATGTCATTATTATATGATGGCCATTGACTTATAATCAATGTATTATATCGACATTCGATTAGAAACTCAACTTAGACAGAGACAACGGGAATTCTCAGTCCAATATAACGAGCCAACAGATCCCATCTTGACTGTCAATCGAATACTTATATGAACCAAAAATACCTAAACCAACTTCTTGTATAAAGTATGATTAGCCCTACAATTATACACCATATGAAATATATCCATCCATACAAAGTTCGATTTCAGAAGTTTCAGATCAAAGGATTACATTCCACACTATTATAATCTATCAACAAATCATTGACTACATGCATACCATGTGATTCATCGATATTCGATCACGTTTGATAAATAGTTTACCAGCTATAAATCTACACTAATACACTTATGTTAATACTCATATTTTCAGTCTACATATATTATCATATAATTCATTAAATAGCTTCTAGTATACCTACTATGTGATATAGTTGCCCAATCAACACCACGTATATAGGAAAAGATTCAATAATTTATTTAATAATTAAATAAGACTATCCAGACGATTTACATACATTCTTCATTTGAATAAAAAAAGGAAGTAGCAAATGTATGTAAATAAAGAACTACTTCTTTTATTAATATATAAATTTTTATACAAGATTATTAGCCTTGAAACTAACAACACGAATAGTTTTTAAGGCATACACTAACAAACATATCCCTCTATATGATCCATGATATATCCAATTGCTTTTTTTTTATAGTTTATCGTATTATAGATGACGTTTGAAAAAATAAAAATATATCATTTACTATATTCAAAGCCATGATGATCTTAAGTCAAAAGATCACATACACCATTGTCACTATAAAAATCGGTTACAACACTCATTTAACAATTCAAGTAGAATTACTATAATCGATCAGTCCAATACATTAGTTCACTAACTTGTACCCATGTGTTGACTTTATATCTCATATCATAATATATCTTATATATTCACCAGTCATTTACATACTAGTTTCAATGTATTATTGTTACCCCTATCTACAATAGTACTTGACTAGAAACATTTAAGAATAATGTTCAACTAATTGAACCTACCATTCTAAGAGTATTGTTAAATTTATTTGAATACACAAATATATAATAACAAGAAAATATATATATTATTTCATAATGTCATAATACATATAAATGAATATCTTAAATATCCAACATCACTATTAGATTTTAGGGCATACACCAATAATATTAAATTATAGTAATTTAATCACAAGATAACTATAAGTTGCTAAGTCTAAGGAATATTTAAACAACTGATACAATGAATGTCCAATTGATGATTAAATGTAATTAGCATTTAGACAAATCGTATGAGTTTATTCAATGAACTCATACTCAACTAATGAGCTCTAATACACTTTCTTTAATGCCTCTACACAAGTAATTTATAAAATGGATTACCCTCTATCCTATAGAGTAAGGATATGTGTACTAGTCTATACGGCACTATAACCACCCTACTTTATAGTCCTCTAACTAGAATATTTGGGAATGATACTACCAACACATAATCTCACATATATGATCTTGTCATAATAATGTGTATGGTATACTTTCTATAGGCTTTACCATTATATGTAAATTAAACATACATATCAAAATGATAAAAGATAAGATAATGAAAATACTCATTTTTATTAATCAAAAGATTTATAAGATATTTATAAAATTACAATCACAAATCATATTGTGAATCTCTTTTAGTTTTAATCTCAAAGACATATCTCAAACTTCAATCAACATTTCCTTTCTTTAAATTAAAAGGAAAAAATAAAATTGCTATATATATTTGATAAGTACATAAAAGTGCATAGGTACTAAGATTTAATTTTATTATTTTATAATTTAAGGTATGATTAACTCACTCAATTTACGCATATTTTTAGCCTTTAGTATAAAATCTATTTTGTTTGTGATTTTTATTTATTTTTAATTTTGATATAATAAATGTAAAAAGACCATAACTTTTCATTCAAGAGAGCTATTAAGGTGATTTTTGGTCCTATGAAAAGTTAATTCATTGGACAAAAACTTTTGTGTTTGGGCTAACTACGAATTTAAAATCTAAGTTGCATCTTTAAAGCTATTAAAAAAAGCCTAGTTATTATTCTAATCTAACCTGACTATGCTTTAATATTTTACTGATAACTTTAATAAAAATTTCAAATTTACCAGATACAAGTGGTAGTTGAAAGATGAGTCAATAATCTATAATTCTCATATTTACCACGAAAGTTGAATAATTGAGTTTAGAGGTCATTCATGACATTTTTTATGGATGCTAATGTGGAGATTTTCACCAAAATCCTAAGGATCTATTATGACATCATATGCATGTTTTTATGGATTTATCAAAACATTTTGATAACTAAGCATTTAGGGTTGGAATTTGTTACCCAAATGAGTGATCCTCAAGCTTGAAGTCTCCCCCAAGCTTCCAAAGGTATCCACACCCTAGCCTTTGATGATGGAGATGATGATAGTTATAGGAGACTAGTGCTAGTTGAAAAAGAAAACACTTTTCTTTCCAAACCAATGGCCAATCCTAGCTTTTTTTTTTCTTCTCCTTCTTTTCTTCCTTTTGTTTGTTTGTAAAAGAAAGAACAACAAGCTCAAGCCAACCTTTGGACGTGAGAGTATAAAAGGGAGAAAACAAAAGCCACAAAATATTTCTTATTATTTTCTTAAGCTTAGACATGTACAAGCTTAAAGGAAAACAAAATATATATATATATATATATATATATATATATAAAATGATTCAAGATCAATTGCTATCCACCTCTTCTTGTTTCCCACGTATACACTTGTTAAAAGGTTTGAATTTAATTTAACAACAATGGCTTCTAGTTGGCAAGCACAAATGATAAGAGCCAATTAAAACCAAGCACCTATAAGCATATATGTTTTAATATAATTAGTAGAAAAAGAAGAGTTATCCAAAAAAACATTTGTATATATATATATATATCATTATTACAATTAATAATAATATAAATAAAATATATATAAATACATATATGTATATAATAAACCAAATACTAATATTTATTAATTACCATAATCAATAAATATTAGAAAAAATATTGGCTATTGGATTAAATACCTAAAATTAGTATTTAACAAGATAATGATATTTGGCAAACAATAATTATACTAAATGTCATTCAAGTATTCATTTGTATTTAAATAACATTTATTTAAATATTAATAAATAAATCATTTAATGAATACTTTGTATTATAATTAATAAATAAATAATTTTATTTATTAATTAATATATCAAATATATTAATTCAAGTCTCCAAAATGATCAACATCTTTTCCGAACTAACAGGTGCTAGCGTGTCATTTTCGAAAAAAATTATTCTTTCATTAAAGAATAAATTGCCTACCGATCAAATATCGAAGCAATATAATTTTCGTCAATACGAAATTTTATTAACTAGTGTAATGATCTTATTATCATCCATCATCAACTTCTAGGTATTGTGTGTGACCCCCTGGGTTCACCGTGAACTAGACATGAGTAAATACGAACACATTCGTATCACTTGTTATTTATTTTGGCATTATAAAAAATAATATAACATAGAAAATTAATTATGTCATCTAATCATCAAAAATAACTTAGTGCTATCATGAGCCAGCAGATTCCATTTTGACTATCACCTGGTCTCTACAATAAAAACACATTGCCAGTAAGATTCTTTCATCAGACGTGGCTAGTACAGTATAATATACACAAGTGGACGATGTGCTCCACTGTTACAAAGGGTTGTAAAGCCCAAGTGTTGGGGTGGAGGCATAGTTCCAACACTTGGGTTATTGCTCAGGTGGCTACAAGGACGTGCACTGGATATTAGATATCCAGGGTTCAATTCTTTGGGTGTCATACATGAGTTAGGCGATGTGATCCGCTATTGTAATGGGTTGTAAAGCCTAAGAGTTGGGGTGGAGACATAGTTCTAACACACTCAAGGCCGTCCAAGAAAAAAACAAAAGAAGGCTGTTATGAGGGAGTTCATCTGGTATTAGTACTCTGTAAACTACTCTATTCACTCACGGGCACCGATCCCAGAATCATTGCAATAATAATTCCTGGAGTGGATTGAGATTGAGGATAATGAAATTGAGACAGATGCCATCCGAATAACACCTACATGGTTAACATGCGTGAACGATCCGGAATCTTGGCTGGAAGATAGGGTTAGTGACAATTACTTTCATGTTATTCTGTCGTTACTCCTTTCCTCATTTATTGTTAACCAACATGTGTGCATTTTTTTCTCAGCACATTGATAAATACCTGACATTGCTGGCGCGACGCCAACAACTTTTTTCGAGTATGGTTCTATAGGATTGGACAATTGTATCCACCACGCTATGTGTAAGGATTTGAACTGTTATACAGTACGCAATTGTATAGATCTTCTTAGATATGAGTGCTTTAATTTATATTTTATGGCTGTTATTCTTTCTTGAATGCAGTTATTATTTAAGATTACTTGGGATGGGTATAAGAATGGTGAGCTGGAGAGATGCCAGTTTTACCCCGATTCAGACATACATTCATATCCTACGAGCAATAGAGAAGGTCTACATAAACTGTGGGCATCAGTCAATCGGTTGTTCATCCCTTGGTGCATACAGGGTCAGCATTGGATTGCATATTATGCTGATTTCATTGTCCGTCATGTTATTATTTACGATCCATCGCCTAACGCATTTTTCTCCAAAGAGATGAATCGAGCGCTTGTACCATTGATCGTGCTGCTACCTGCCTTGTTACAAGAATTTGGGTTCTACGTTCAGAGACCTGACTGTCCATTTCTGAAAAAGCCCTTTTGTTATACTCGTGTGCGAAATAATATGCCTTGGCAGCATCCTGGATCTGGGGATTGTGAAATATTTACGTACCAATTTATTAATCATTTGTCCTTGGGACTTCCCCTAGAGTTCGGACTTAACGATGGTGTTTTTTTTTGGGAATAAAATGGCGGTGGAGCTGTGGTTGGGACGGTTGTTATAGTGCATCAACCTGTGATAACAGTAATATATCTGTTAATCTTCAATCATGTTATTATTCTTATCATCGTATGTGTTTTTCAAATTCACTGGTTAACAAATTAACGTTTATTTATATGTTAATTTCGAAATGCATATAATAAGCTACATTTATATGTTAATTTTGAAATGCATATATATGGTTGGGTGTGCAGGGGGTTTATTTTGGTTAGGTAGTCATTCTTTTATGATGATGCTAGAAACTTTGTTCATGCTACAAGAGTTGTATCTGGTGTTCGGGGCTTCCATTCCAGCTTTCGTCCCACACAGGGTGGTTGTCTCTTAATATGGGTACAACTTCTTCTTCTAATTTTATTTTAGTTCTTGTATTTGTCCGTATCTGATCCCTCTTGTTTGTTAATATTTTTGCCCTCATTGCTTCTTGTCGATGTATGTAATAGGAATAAATTCCTTGCTGCTAATGGAACACTCCTCAAATGTCCCCTGATAAAAGATACCCCTACAATGATTTTGGGAATAGATGTACCCCATGGATCACCTGGTCAATCAGATATTGCATCAATAGCTGCGATAATCAATCTATTTAATGTTTCACAATGTTTATATGCTGTTCTGGAAATGAGGATGAATGTTGATGCTCTGAACAACTGTAACTTTCAGGTTGTTGGTTCTCAATCGTGGCTTTTGATTTCAAGGTATATAGCATATGTGAGAACACAATCTTCAAAGGTGGAGATGATTAATGCTTTATTGAAGCCTTTAGCGGATGGGAAAGATGATTGTATCATCAAGTATTTACTTACAGCAATATAAGAGGATGATCAATGCTGTTGTGGCAATGATGAGGCAAAGATTTAACAATGTTGATGCTTATGTTGGGTGAAAAATTTGTACATGTAAATACATTAATGGAATTCTTGATGTTCGATTCATTGATTAATTGATTAATCAATATTTATAATGTTTTCATTGGATTTGTCGATGTTCAATTCATTGGGTTTATTAGTTAATAAAGATTTAAAAATTTTCGTTGTAAATCTTTTTGTTCGTATTATGCTTATTTTCGATTCAGTTACCTACGAATGTTGATACGTTTGTGATTTATAAAATGCAAAGGTTGCAGTGCCAAAGGAAAATATTCGTAGATAGCCAGGTCGATGATTTTTTAAAATGTATTATTTCAGAATCCTTGAAAAACTTATTGAATGTTTTATTGTAAGTTTGCATATTTTGTTACCCAAATATCGATCAACCGAGAGTTCACATTCTGTCAATCGTATTTTGTTATGCGTTCTACCAGAATAAAACCAAAATATCGATCAATCGAGAGGTCACAATCGATTGACCAATTTTTTTATGCATTCTTCTAGAATACAACCCAAATATCGATTAATCAAGATGTCACAATTGATAGACCGAAATTTGGATGCATTCTACCAGAATACACGATAATTTTAAACTGTCAGAACTTTCGAACGCATTTACGAGTTACTTTTGAACACACTTAAAGTTCAGACTTTCGAACAAAGTATAAACTGTACTTTTAAACAAAGAATAAGATTGCATCTTCAACCTGGTTTAAAACTTAACTTTCGAACACAGTTTAGGACCGTACTTTCGAACACAGCTTAAACTCACACTTTCAAACACAGTTTAAGCCCACACTTTTGAATACATTTTAAAATAGTATTTTCGAACTATGTTTCAAACTGCACGCTCGAACAATTCATAAACTACACTTTCGAAAACAGTTTAAGCCCATACTTTCAAACACTGTTTTAGCAGACACTTTTGAATATGTGTAAAAATAGTATTTTTGAACTATTTATCAATCTGCACTTTCAAACACCTTGTAATCTGAACTTTCGAGCTTCATATATTAAGTTATACTTACGAATCATAACATTTATAAATAACAACAAATAAGAACTTATTTATAAACATCGAAATAGTTATACAAAGTAACCACACAACTATACTCTCGAAAAGCGCAATGATTAAAAATACCCATTTGTAAACATAGAAAGAGTTCAAATAGATAACACAACGTCAACTAATTACACATCTTAACAACAAAATAAAAACGGTATTTCATATGCAATACTACACTTCCAGATGAATATAAAACCATCAACGCATGTTGCATAGGTGGTCTAAGACATTAACTAGACTACGCTGCATCTCATTTCGGAATACTTGGAGTTCACTTTACAGAGTGTTGAAGCGAGTGTCAATGGCGCTCTATAAATCAAATAGCCAGGTGTCCATCGCAGCCAACTGAGAGCGAATGTTTGTGAAGGATGAAGAAGCTGAAGGATGAGACTTATGTGCTATGTAAGGATTGAATGATGATGGAAGAGTAGTGGATGCCGGCGTTGGATCAGGTAATACATGTGACTGTTGGTCTGTAGAAGGAGCATGCTGTCTTGATTTTGTCTTCCTAATCCACGTGCCATCTTTCAATTTTATGAAGCCAATACGATTAACCGAGGCAAGATTGACAGCATCTTTAGGAGAGAGATGGAGTTCGGGTGACGAGAGACTTTTGCCATGTGATGAATTATGGTGTATCCTAAGTTTACATATCTTCCACTCTTAATTGAATAAAGTATGTATTTGTCAATTTAGCTAACATCCGCATGGTGTCCTCCTTTTGGCAAAAAAAATATGAAAATAATATTATGTGTATATCCTCCCTCAGGTCTGAGTTTATCATCTCCAATGAGATTTAGTATATATGAAGTTGACAACCCTACAAAATTAAAAAAAATCAGATGAACCATACCAAACTGTACCCCTATTAGGCAAATTTAAATTATTGTTAAGGATTTATTGATCAAAGAATATATCGACCCCAGCAACATGGGATGTTATGGCAGGGAGTTCATCATCAAACACCAAATTATTGTAAAATATCCTCATCAACCTAGGGTACACAGGCTTTTGAAGATTCAACAAGTGATTCCAACCTAGGTATTCTATTGACCCATAAATATTGAAGGTTTCAATCAATTTCCTATCAATTAAACGGCCTGGATTAACCTCTCTATCCTTAAACTTTTAATCAAATTGCTTAGCCATATCCAATGAAGCGAAGTTCTTAGAATCAAACCTTATTTTCGACCTTTCCACTGTTATTTTGCCTTTGTTCTTACGCTTCTTTGAAGAATCTGCCATCTGATTGACCAGAGTTGGAACCTAGGGTTTCTGAAAGATTTGGGGCTTCTGAAATCGAGTGGAATTGAGTGTGCAAATTAATGTAAACAACTTAGATCGAATGTTAGAAGATGAATTCCAACGACCAATTAAATTATAATGGATTTCAAATTAGTTAATTTTGGGTCTTTTTAAGTTTAGGATTTATGGCATTTCGAAGAGTAATTTTTAGATACTGTTACTGAAGAATGTTTTAAGTGGTTAGAATAATTCATAAAAGGTTAAGAATGATTGGGAATGAAGTAATTTGATTATGAAATAATGAATTAGGGTGCGGTGGAAGAGATAAGTGAGAGTGAATGTTTAAATATTGAAGAGAGAGGGGAGGTAGTGAAGAATAGTCGATCGAAGTCCATATAAAAGAAGCCTCGCCAATTTCGGTTGATCGATATAGGACCTACGGTCGATCGAAACCCAGACACAAATTACAATAGAGACTTGATAAGTACATAAAAGTGTATGTGTATTAAGGTTTAAATTTATCATTTTACACTTCAAAGTATGATTAAATCTCTCCATTTATACATATTTCTAGTTTTTGATGTAAAATTTACTTTGTTTGTAATTT
>JAVXUL010163085.1:0-13250 GCA_035590515.1 Trichilia minutiflora | reverse complement strand
ATTGAATAGAAAGTTGGGGATTTGATCAATAGGATTAGGGGGTTTCAAGAACTCAGATTTCTTGGGGTTTCTGTATCAGGATATTTTTAGAATAAAATAAATATTATCTGTGCATTTAATGAGAAGAGAAGAGAAAGTTCCTCTTTTCCAACTTTTTAAAAAGTTCTTTTTTATACATTAGAAGCAAAAAAAAATTTGTAAAAAATCTTTTTATTTTTATCTGTTTGGCACAGCTTTTAACAAAAAGAGGTTGAGAAGTACTAAAAAGGTTGAGCCAAACAGACAGTAAATCTATTCTAATATTTTCTATCACAGCATCTCCTTTTTTTCACTAAATCTCTGACTATTAAATACTTGATCTTTAAGTGTTTCGATCTATTATTAATCTTATTAGTCTTGGAATAAAATACAACAAAAATTATCACAATAGATCTTCATAGGCTTAAAAATTGAATTAACCACTTGAAACTCTGAAATTAAATTTCTGAGCTAAACAACATAAGTAGATACTCTATAACAAGCAACAAACTCCATATATATGATCAAGGAAGCTGTTAAAATTTACTTTACACTTTTCTAAGAAATGACTCTTCCTATCAGCATGAAAATATAACTTAGAGTAGACTTTAAGTCATCTAGACATTTACTAAAGTCTGCATTAGAAAACCTAACTAATTCGAGAGTATCAACTCTCTTATACATCAACATGACATCCTTTGTACCTTCCAGATATCTCATCACTTTCTTGGTTGTAATCCAATGATCATGTTCAGCGTTTAATATATATCAGCCAAGAATGATTATAGTAAAAGCTATATCGGGTATTATACAAACTTGTGCATATATGAAACTGTCAATTGCGTACTATATGGAATAATTTTTATTGTATCTCTTTTAAAATTATTCTTGGGACATTGATCTTTATTAAATATGTCTCCTTTCACAATAGGCACCTTTTCAGACTTTTACGTTTGCATGTTAAATCTATTTAATACTCGATCTATATATACCTTTTGAGATAGTTCAAGAACTTTACAAGATCTATCATGATGAATCTCAATTCCCAAGACATAAAAAGCCTTTTTAAGATCTTTCATATTAAAACTCGCGATGAAATGTCACTTTATCTCATTAAGCAAACCTATCTCATTGTTCGCAAGCAAAATGTCATCGATATAAAGAATAAGAAAAATAAACTTGCTCCCACTAATCTTTATGTAGATGTATTAGTCAACATTATTTTTTATAAAGCCAAAAGAAGTTACTACACTATCAAACTTCGGATACCACTAACGAGAAACTTGTTTCAGATTATAAATCAGTTTATTTAACTTGTAGACTAGATGTTCATTACTACTCTCTTTAAATCCTTCAAATTGAATTATATAAACCTCTTTACTCAATTCACTATTAAAAAAACTGTCTTGATATCTATCTGATAAAGTTTTAAATCATAATAAGCAAACAATGCCATAATGATTCTGAAAAAATCTTTAATAAACACTGGTAATAAAGTTTCTATAAAATCAATACCTTTTCTTTATGTGAAGCCTTTTACCACCAGCCTGACTTTAAATCTTTTAGCATTACCCTTATTGCTCTTTTTGGTCTTGTATACTCATTTATAGCCTATCAGTTTGAACCTTTTAAGTAACTTAACTACTTTTTAAATTGTCATACCCAGTGCAAAGCTTGTCAACGATATTGTGCGCTTTGACCCAACACTTGGGACCTCATGATTTTATTCTTAAAATGGGTTATCACGAGAACTTTCCAAGAAATCACCTATCTTGGTACTGCTCTCATTCAAGCACGCTTAACTGCATAGTTTTTGGAAATAAACCACCACCCATCCCAAAGGCTTTGTTGATAACTTGGTTCCAACTATATATATATATAACCTAGTAACTTTCTTTTTCATTCCAATGTGGGATTCGATTCATTCTTACCCCCTCCCATCCTAGAAGCCTGTTAAAAGCCGCTCCTTACTCAGGTTCCCTCGCCACAACGCCACTTCTCGCCCTCATCAGATCAGGATGTTATAGGACCGTCAATTTTCGTTTGGTTCGTCCTCGAACTACCATCATCATACTGGATGAGAGTTGACTCTGATACCATACTATCACACCCAGTCCAATATTTGTCAACGATATTGTCTGCTTTGGTCAAACCCTTGGGGTCTCATGATTTTATTCTTGAAATGGGTTATCACGAGAACTTCCCAAGAAGTTACCCATCTTGATACTGTTCTCGCTCAAGCACGCTTAACTGCGTAGTTCTTAGAAATAAACCATCACCCATCCCAAAAGAACTCGTTGACAACTTGGTTCCAACTCTATATATATAACCCAGTAACTTTCTCTCCCACTCCAATGTGGGATTCGATTCATTCCTATCCCCTGTCATCCTAGAAGCCGCTCTTTGCTCGAGCTCCCTCGCCCCAACGTCACTTCCCGCCTTTATCGGATCGGGATGTTACATAAACTCCATTGTTTGATATAGACTGTATTTTATCTCTCATGGTATTCAACCATTTATCAAATTATGACCATTAATCACTTCATTTTAAATTACTGAACCTGAATCCTGACCAATATCAAAATTTACACCGCCTAGATAAACATAATAATCATCAGAAATCACTGGTCTTCTTATTCTCTGTGATCTCCTAAGAGAAATTTCAGGAACTTGTAAACGATTTTTGTAATCTCTTCTTTAATCTGCATGTTTATTTGTATCTTTTGTTTGACAATAAGTGACACTACTTATTGAATCTGTTATACATTACTATTGTCTCCTTTAGAAAAAGTAATAGGGATCATAAGTATCAAAGTAATACCTCTTAGTTTTCTTATTCACCAAATTGAAAATGATTTACATAAACTACATCTAATTATAGAAACTCGGCTACTTGAGACTCAATAATTCTAGTACTAAGAGGAGGATAATAGAATTTATAACCTTTAAAGTAACTTGGATAACTCATAAAATAACAACGAACAGTCTTTAAATCTGTTTTCTTTTATAGTAAATCATAAAGCTTTACTTCTTAGGACATCCGTAAACATGAAAGTAGTTCAAACTCACCTTTCTACCAGTTCACGATTTAAATGAAGTCTTAGGCACAGACTTGCTAGAAATACGATTAAAAATATAAGTGATTATTTTAATGGCTTTATACCATCAAAATTCTGGTATATTTGACCTACTCATTATACTTTATTTTATCTTCCTACGAAGATGGTTACGACATTCTACTACACCATTTTATTCAGGAGTATCAAGCATAATTTATTGAGAAACTATCCCAACCTTCTCTAAAAACTTGGTATAGTATATTGAGGAACTATCCCAACCTTCTCTAAAAACTTGGCAAAGGATCCTTTTTGTTGTCCAGCTTCAGTGTACTTGTCATAATACTCACCATCTCAATTTGATATGATGATCTTAATAATCTTTTTCAATTGTTTCTTACTTTAGTTCGATCAACTTTGAATTTGTTAAGAGCTTCAGATTTCTTCTTAATCAAGTAAATATAACCATACCGAGAAAAATTATCAATAAAAATGAGTATGTCTCTATTATCATATAGAGTAATAGAAAAGGGTTTACTGATATATGTGCCAATGATCTTTAATAGATTTTGATTATGAATAACTCCTTTCTTCTTAGTATTGGTCAGTTTTTCTCTTATACATTTAATACAATCTCCTAAATCATCATCATAATACAGTGTAGAAAGAATCTCAACCTTAATCAATCCCTTAATTCTTTTTCTGGATATATGATTTGAACGTTTATGCCACAACACTAAGGATTTTTTCTTGATAGAGACCTCTTAGTAACACAATTTTTCATACTGAAGGACAAATTAAAAGTATTAGAAGATAGAGAGAATCTATAAAACTCATCAAACATATTACAGCTATCAATAATATTAGAGTCATAAACCATATCAACTTTATTATTATCAAAATAAAAACAAAATTCAATCTTATTTAACAAAGAAATTGAAATTAAATTCCTTCTAAAAGAAGGTACATAAAAAATATTCTCCAAAATAAGCTGAAAACTAATGTCAAGCTCCAATGTAGCTATTTGCATAAAATGGACTTCAATTCCTACGTCATTTTCAACTTTCAGTTTTGATTCTCTCTCATTTGACTTTCTTAGATTCATCATTCCTTATAAAGTAAAAACAACAATTATAACACCATTATTTAACCACTAAGAATTTAATGGAATGTTGACTAGATTAAATTCAACACAAACCAAGGCCAAAGACTTACCTTGTGTTTTACCATTCTTTTCTAGTCAATGTTTATACTTATGACAATCAACTTTCTTGTGACCTTTTTTCTTATAAAAGAAACACTTAAAATTCTTCCTTTTTCCTTTTGAATTATTAAACTCTTCACTTTCAGGTTCTTTCTAGAAGTCTTGAGCTTTATTAGGAATCTCATACTTCTTAAACTTCTCCTTGTTCTGAAAGTTGTTCAATTTAACTTTAGCAACTAAGTTGATAGTCTCACGCTTTTCCCTTTTAATCTTCTCCTTCTCAACTACACACTTGGAAATCAAATCATTAATACTTCAAGTCCTCTCTTGAGCATTATAAGTTATCTTAATATTGTTGAACTATAATGAGAGATTGTTGAGAGCATAAATGATAACAAAATCATTAGGAAGTGGAATCTCAAAAGATTTTAGTTTACACTAAATATGTACCATTTTTAGTATATAGTCTCTAACACCTATAGATTTAACATGTCTCATGTTTGTTAAGTCACTAAAGAAATTTTCTACATCTGACTTATCTAAAACTTGATATCTTTTCTTCACTTCAGTAAAAAAATCTCTAACATTGACAGATTTAGATAATCCACTAAGTAAATACTCTATAATAGATCTCTTAATGGCTATTACACTCAGGTGAATTGACCTTTTCTATTTATTATAGTAACTTTGCTCATTATCAGTACTATTCTCAATAAACGATGATGGTGGATATACATGAAGAACCAAATCTATGTTGTTGATGCCCAAAGCAGACTCTATATCATACTTTCATTTCTTGTAATTAGAATAAGTCAAGACTTCAATCACAGCGTTATTATTATTAAAACCGAAGAAAACTATTTAGAAAATTGTAATATAATTAATTAACAATAATGGACATTACACAATCAATATTGAAAACCCAAACATGTCATTATTAGCTCTCTTCCTTTAGATAGAGTAACAATTCTACTAATGATTTCTATGCATAAAAACAATAAATAACGAATACATATAATTTTAAAAACATATTCGCTTTAGGCAAATAAAATCCTCAAAACTATGTATTTAAGCCAAATAAGTAATCTTAGAATTTATCCTTTTTGGATAGATAAATTTCTTGATCACATTATTTATAATGTCTTGCACGCCAAAATATTTTCATTAATTAAGAAAATTAATTGTTGTTATGACTTTTAATAATTATATTACCTTGATAATGATTAATAATAAAAAATCGTAATTAATTTCTTAGTTATGAAAATCTTTAAATTTATTTTTCATTAATAAATAAGTTTAAATTAGACTTATGATTTTTAATGGTTGCATTATTTTGGTGATAATAATCAAGAAAAATCGAAATTAAAATTTTTCTCATAAGAAAAATGCCATAATTATTCATTATTATTTATCATTTTATACCAAAAAAATTACTAAACTTATATATACCTTAAAATCATAAAATATCATGTTTGTAATAAAACAATACCAATAATATATATACATATATTATTTTATTATTTTATTCTCTATGATATACCTTTAATATATATTTATTATATTCTAAAAAATATAATAAAAAATCATAGAATTGTAGAAAAACAAGAGAGGATCGTGTCTTTGTCAATAACGCCAGAATTCGGCCTCCTACATACCCTTACACACCACCACAAGTTAAAGGGTTTTTTTTTTTTTTTTAAATTTTGGTGTGTGTACTACACATGCTCAAATTTAGACCCTCCTGCGTGTACCACATGCACCCACACGTGTGTAATACACTCGCTTTCAACCTTCAATCGGGTTGTTTTCAACCTATTTCCTATAATTCGGATCTTCCAGACCTGATTCATATTCAAAGTGATATCCCTATTTTTCATCCAAAATTTGTGATTTCAAAGCTAGATCTAGTTTTTAACATGCTCTAAAGTTAATTTTAAGCTTTATTTACTCAAAAATTCTAAAAGCCAAATCCGAAAAAATATTCCGATCTTAAAACCTAACTGTCACCGATGAAAATCAAAATTTTGACTTCCTTTGAGTCAAGAATTATCCCAAATCATTCAATATATGTCTATCTACTAAAATAATTCATCAATTTTGAATAAAACACATGAAATCTAAAATATACAAATAAGATCAAATACGAAAATAATAACATTATAATCCAAAATTCTTTCTATATACTATGAATTAGAACACGTATTTTATATCAATTTGAAGCAATTAACGAAATGAATAAAAGCTGTCACTTTTTAACCAGATCTAAGAACAAAATCAATATAAAATATTGTCAAGAATCAATACGGTTGTATAAGTAAAAATCTATCTTAATAAGGTATTTTGATTCTAAATCATATATACACTGATTCTGATACCAAATATAATAATTTAATTCACTCTGATCATGCATATATAGTAATAGAATACAAAATTTAGAATGAGATGCGTACATGTTTAAGCCACGGATACTAAGTTCTAGGGTTAGATCTTTTTGCTGATTTTTTTTATGCATATGACAGCCTTTTCAATAAAGTAAAAACATTCTCAAATTCCATACACCCTTTATGTTTTTTATATAAAGTTGGAGTGTATCTAACCCACTTTAATTGGTTTTACTAGTTTTTCCATCAAATATTTTAACACAACTCACAAGCGTAC
Source organism: Trichilia minutiflora (assembly GCA_035590515.1). Taxonomy (NCBI): domain Eukaryota; kingdom Viridiplantae; phylum Streptophyta; class Magnoliopsida; order Sapindales; family Meliaceae; genus Trichilia; species Trichilia minutiflora. The sequence goes on along the minus strand of JAVXUL010163085.1, from coordinate 6,314 downwards.
ACTTACTATCTTATTAGCCCATTAAAATTATCAAACCTAATTTACCTTCAATCACATGTATTAAATTTATATACTCAATAATTATTTTATTAATCTATTTTAATAAAATTATTAATAATATGATTAATATAAATTCATAAATATTTATCATTCTTGTCTTTGAGGATTATAGTTTCATAATTTAATAATTATTTATATTTAATTTTTTAATTGAATTAAAATTTAAGAGATGAAAAAAAAATAAATATAATTAACTATATATATAAAACTAGTACGAGTCGTCAGATTTTAGTGATTTGGACAGTGACACAATTTAAGTTATCCTTATATTTAGAGTATCTCCAATATATCTATGAATTGTCTTTTTAAAGATATCACATATATAAAATACATCTTGTAAGTGTAATTGGACTCTCTAATGTATTTAATTCCATCCACTATCAAGCTGACATGGTAAAAAAAATAATTCACATCCTCAACTCCATCTTCTATTTTTAGAGGATCTTGTTGACAATCATAGATTACTAACTCAACAATTTATTTATTTCATTGGTAGTTAAAGGAGAAAAAAAACTAATTTTATAATTTTATAAAATAATAAATAGTAATTTATATTTATATTAAAAAATAATTTTTAAAGATAATATTTATCAATATCATGTAAATCTTTTTATATAAATAATGTAATATATTTTTCATGAAAGCAATTCATTTATACATTGAAAATGCTCTTAATCTAATAATTCTTAAGAGCAGCACACGCAAAGTTGTTGAGTAGTCGACCCATGATTCATGACGTTATGTAATGACATAGACGCTTCAAAAACCACTATTGCAGCACAACGATGTGGTCATTCACCCAAAAAATATTGATGATCAACCTGCAGAAGTCAAGATTGCATGTAAACCTGCAAATGACAACTTGAAAGGAATACATATCACATTTGAAAGTGTGTATAAAATGATGCTTTATAGTTGAATATTTAAATATTATTGTGTTGGACCCCCGTTTAGGGGTAAAGGATTAAGTTCGAAAGGTCAGTGTCCAGACGATTAATATACTGTTTTTTACAATCAGCAATTGTATTATCCAACTTAGCAATTGTAGTTAAATGTGAAATAGGCAAAACTTAAAATTTAGCCCAACGATAATAATTTCCCTAATTTTCTCTATTGGGGAGGGTTTTATCCAGGGAAAGGGTTTTGAGACTTTGTGATAAGAGAATTTGAGAACAAATGGGGAAGGAAGGCGAGTTATGGGATGACTCAGCTCTTGTCCAAGCTTTCGAGGACGCCATGTCCAATTACAAGGTCATCTCCTCTCTCTTCTCTCTTCTGTTCGTATTCGTACTTTAAAATATATAAACAAACGGCTGCTCTGAGTAAATGCTAATTGCCCCCTTCTGTTTTGATTTGAAATTCTATTGTTTTTTTATATAAAATGATAATTTCTTAGTTTAAAGCTAAATTTGTTGTCACCTCTGTCTTTCAGAAAATGCACAACAAGAAAAAAAACAATGATAATTCTTCCATGGATGAAGAGAAACGCATCAGTAGCGGTGAAGGAAATGGCTCTGCTTGCGATAATCTAAATTATGAGACTGAAGGGTACGTGTATTTAATTTTCTTTGAGGATTTTCCCTTGTGGGTATTTTGTATTGCTAATTTGTTTACCTTGGTGCTTTTACGTAGATCGATTTTACTCATTTTATCTTCTTATTTTTATATTTCTTTTACTTGTAGAGGAAATTTAAGGCCCCAAACTTAACTGGAAAAATTTTGTGGCATGAGCATATGCTAGTTAATGCAAAGGTGGCTATATGATAGAGAGCATGAGCATATGTACGAAGCTTAAGCCTATGTATTTTGTATTATCTCGCTATTGTTTCTGTGCTAGCAAGCCACAATCAAAACCAATGCGACGATGAGTGGCAAGGGGTAGGTCTTTGTTTCAAATATTAATTTCTTTTGCAGGGAGGGACTAAACATAAGTGCCAAACAATAATCCACTACATTGCAGTTGTCCTCTTATGTTTTTTGCTTCATGAATTATAATTTTCTACTCTTAACTTTTGTATGTATGATTTTCTGTGCTACATGAGTACTTAGGTTTAGGGAGGCAGAAGATACCAACAATGTTGTATCAAATATCAAAGCAGAAACGAGAGAGGCTAAAAATTCCATTTCAGTTGAAGAAAATCCTGGAGTAGATCCCCATGTGGCTGAGCCCTATATTGATTCTTCTAATTATCTGGCCATGCAAGATGCAGCTAAATGCTATACATATTCACAAGGTGCCGAAGATTATAATCAGTTACTTAGCCAGTACTATGAGCTTGAAGATAAGAAGCAACAGATTTTACAGCAGCTACATCAATTTAGTAGTTGTAATTACCAATTTTCTGGTGAAGGTTCCAGTTCTGGTGCTCAGTGGGGCACCTGTGCTGCTTCTCAGAAACATGCAGTCTCTGCTAGTCAAGCATCTCATCCTACTGTTGTCTGTTCATGCTGTCCGTATGGTTGTCAATTTTTGGTCACTCCATGCACAGCATATCCTACTTGTTCTTTGGGTGATACATGCACTGGTAAAACTTGTGCTGATACTAATGCACCCACCGCTTCTCAAAAGCCACCCTCTCTTGTCAATGTTGATATTGTCAAAACAGCAATGGGAGCTATGGAAATAGCAATATCTTCCACGAAGATGAAACCTTCAGCTAATCCTGATATAAATGAAGGTCAGCTTGGTTTTCAGATGAATGTGGTGGAAGTTTGAGACTCTTCTCAGCCAAAATAAGAATAAATAAAAAATAAATAATTGTAGACTCATATTTTGCTGGGAACAGGCAATGACAGTGTCAGGGAAGGGCCAGGAATTAAATCTTTTATTCAATATTGTGTCAGCTACATTTCTATGCCCATAAAACTTGACCTGTTAGGATGATATAAATTAGTAATCAGTAACCACTCCATTTTGTTATTGGCTTGCCCACATGCATTTTGAGTATTACAAATTTAACATTTATTGGTAAGGCTGCTGATACAATCTTGTTGTCTGTGTGTGTGATTGAACATATGCACTTACATTTGTGTTAAGCACAAATATTGGGATTTTGACAATCTTTCCATACAAAATTCTGCATCTTTTTCTTATGACATTTTTACCAAACATTTTGTCATTCTGGTCAAATATTTGTATGTATATCTCAATTGTCCAGTAGATGTTCATGTCTAATTGTATTATGCTCTCATGGATTGTAGATGCAGAGAAAAAGAAAGAGAATGAAGAAGAAATAGCTCAAAGTGTTAGCTCTGAAACAGATCTAACTGTTGTTTTAAATGCTTGGTATTCTGCAGGATTCTACACTGGCAAGTAAGAAATTGTTTATGTTATTTCTATTGATATCTTGAAACTCAAATTTACAGTTTTCTTTAAATGGTTATTATTGATTCCTATCTACTTAACTATTAATAGATTTGTGTAACACTAAAACCGGTTTTAATTGAGTCTGGCTTACAAAAACGTTTCCTAAGTGGAGACCTGTTTGGATACTGTGCACATGAAATTGCCATATACTTGTACTATTTGGTGGATTTGTCCTAATGTGATACATCCGGAATTCCATCTGTTCTATTGTGTTCTTTTAATCTGTTGCATAGAGGGGTAAAAAGATAATTTATGCACAATAACAAAAAGACAAGGCATTCTAAGTAGATTTTGTCTGGTTTGGTCTTTCTTCTTGTTGGACCTAATTCTTAAAATATTTGAAGATTTGAAATTTTAGTCTTTTCTAGTTCACACAATTCATTATTAGACCTTGTGGACCACCTGCTGTCTGCTGGTAGCTTCCTTTGTTGTAAGCATCTAAAGATTATATTTAGGTTGTATTGTGGTGTGGTGATTTGGTCACAACTGTTGTGGGACGAAAACATAAATATCAAATATCAATGTACATGTATGTGAGTCTTACTAAAAGTTTATATTATTGAACACTTTTTTAACCTTTCATTCAAAGTACAACAGAATTACCGCAATACCAAATGAACCCTTAATATTTATCTTTAAAGTCATTACTTTGTACCCTTTGGCTTGTATAATTAGGACATTAATGATTGTTATTTAATAGTGTTTTTAACTTGATGTCTCAAGCTATTGTATAAAATGAAACTTCCTAATTCACAAAAGCTTGGGACTGTGACAGGTATCTCACCGAGCAGTCTATGAGAAAGAATCTTCCAGGCTAGCCTGCATGTTTGTTTATGGAACTTGCGTCGAAGCCAGCTCCTTGTTTTATTTGTATTGTTCTCGTTGGAAATTCAGAGGCACTAGAACAAACAATTTCCTTCTTTTAAAATATAGGTAACAGAAAGGGTGGCTTGGCGAAGGGCTTTCATAATTAGCCTTTATTGGTTGTTGGGAACGAAAATATGATATTCAGATTGAGGACCAAGGAGAAATTGAATTGACAGAGATCATGCTTTGTAGCAAGTGTAATTTCATCCAATTTTAAGCTTTGGGTCTAGGTTGTTGGTTGTAGCTAGGGGTGGCAAAAATCCGGAGTCAGGCTGAATATTGGCTGGCCTGGATCCGGATTCGCAAGAGAAGCTGGATCCGGATATAAGAAATTGTGAAGCTCATTTGGGATTGTTCAAATTAGCTGAAGTGGATGTTACTCATGCTGACGAGATTCTTCCTTATGGACTTAGTATCACTTTAATAATAGTTCTTAATATAAAACATTACAAACCTGTTGTTTTTTCTGCATGAGGTTGTGTGTTTGGGAATACACCCCAATACAACATTTACAACTAAATGAAGACGGCGGTTGGTAATTGCTCTCAACTTCAATGAAATAGCAAGTGACCATCGGTGAAGTGGCGGAACTGTTCCATAGTGGTGTTAACTACTCCGGAATCATGGAGTCAGATATCAGTTTAAGGCCCTATCTGCTGACAATTTGTTTATATCTGTTTTATGGATAAACAATTGATTTGACCAAATGGTTGCAAGGTATAAATATGAGGACCAGCCCCCAGGGACAAATCTCCTCAGATTAAATGCAAGTTGAATTTAATTTAGTTTATGGGCAAGTCTCAGATCACTGGAATGATCTGAGCTCATATTATTATAATGAGAAGAATATCTGAAAGACATGATAACAAATGTAACTTGGTTGGAAATTAATAAAAAATATTTACTGTTTATAATTAAAATTCAAAAATATCTAAAACTTTTTAATAAAAAATAATTCGAATTATTGTTTACAGATAAAAATATCAATTAAAGGAGGAAGAGGAGTAGATTTGGTGTGATAGCATTTGTTGGAGTGCGTCATCGAGAGTATACGTGGCGTCCATCGAAGGCGCCACGTCGTACTTCCGATGGTGCTCTGGAGCGTGCTATCGAGAGTGCGACGTGACGTCCTCGATGAGCATCATGTGACACGCTCGTTTTAAGTAATTAAATTTTTTTTTAAATCTAATATTATTTAAATTAATTAATTAATTTAGAAAGTCATTTTTTTAAATTAATTAATTATATTTTTTTAAAATTTAAAAAAAAAATTAATTACTTAAAACGAGCGTGCCATGTGGCGTCTATCGAAGGCGTCACGTCGCACTCTCGATGACGCATTTCAGAGCGCCACTGAAAGTATGATGTGGCATCTTTGATGGACATCATGTGTACTCTCGATGGCGCGCTCTAGCGGGTGCTATCGTACTAAATTTGCTCCTTTTTCTCTTTTAATTTTAAAAGTATTTTCGTTCGTAAATAGTGATTCGGATCATTTTTAATTAAAAAATTTTATTGTGAATATTTTTAAATTTTAATTATAAACAGCGAGTGTTTTTAGTTATTCCCAACTTGCTTAGCAGATTAAATTATTTTACCCATATAAAACAATAAGTAATCGAATTAAAATGTTTAATTTAAATAGTACAGCGGACCAACCCCGCTCGTCTCCTTCGAGCTTGTAAGTCCTCGTAAAGCATCCAAATATTCGGTGATGTGATGAAAAGAACAAGTGAGAACCAAACAGAAACAGGTTGAAAAGAAGGGGAATTAAGCAAAATTGACCACTGTTCAAAGTATGTAATCAAAAATAACCAAATGAACAGTAACGTTGAATTTTAATTTTGACTCAAAATATTTAGACCAAATTACCCTCATCAACTTTACTCATCTTCACCCGTTCACTTCACTCCTCCGTTTGTTTTCTCCCGCCGACGCGAAGTATTCTCCCAACGACGGCCACCATTCTCCTAACAACGACTCAAAATACGTTTTTTATTTTTGTATTATGGGTATTTTA
>JAVXUL010163074.1:0-13250 GCA_035590515.1 Trichilia minutiflora | reverse complement strand
GATACGACACTTGGACTCACCGGACTATACTATAACAAGACTACCTATACTTGGGTACATAATCTAATTGATATCAATTATTCATAGTCAATAATATATCGCACAGTCGTACTAGTGTACCATTAATCCTTTGATATGAGATTTCATGGTTGCTCTCTACAATAAGGTACAATGTTCACTTGTGTATATCACACTGGGCTAGTCACGTCTGGTGAAAAAAGTTTGATGGTAATGTATTCTTATTGTATGAGGACAGGTGATGTTCAAGATGGAATTTGTTGGCTTAGATAGTTGAGCTTGAGATCCTAGGTAGGGATGTTATACACGGGGACTAAATCTCTGATAAGAGTACACATATTCAAAAATGTGTTTTCAAATAAGTGGATCCTGTATATGATTTGAGTTCCTAATCCTATGATTGAGTTTAAAGTTTGACTATACCATGACCTTCAATCAGGAGTCGACAGTAGAAGGATTTTTACTACATGTACATACGATTATATAGGCTAATTTAGAATATTTATTCATCATGTTTGGGGATCATAATATCTTGCTAAAGGTCACTCACGATCATTGAGAACTTTGATTACAATGCGTTGCATCGAAATGATTTGAAATGTTTGTATATAGTTATATCTAGCTCATGGTGAGCTCTAGGGGTCACATACATAAGGCAATAAGTGTTGATAATGGTTATAATATTTTCGTATTAATAAAAATAAATATGATCCGATACTTTGATCGGATAGTATTAAGTAAAGAATAAATTTTTTGGCAATGACACGCTAACACCTCTACGCTCGAGAAATGTTTCACTAATTTAATATATCATAAATATGATTTATTGATATATGGAGACCTAGAAACTATATTTATATATCAAGGATTTAATAAATAAAATTATTTATTTATTATTAATTGAATAATTGTTATTTTATTAAAAAGGAATCATTGAATAACAAATGGCATAATATGATTTTACCAAATGTCAAAGTTTCCTTTAATCCTAAATTGTCAAAATGTATGGTTAGGATTAATTATTTAATTTGATTAAAGAATCAAATAAAGAAAAATATAAATATGAATTTATATATGTATATATTAAAAATTTGTTAATATGTTTATATATACAAGTTTATATATTAATATCTCTCTTTTTTTCTTTATTAAATATATATATTAATATGATTAATATATATATTATTAATTATTAAATGTTAGTAATCTAATAATTATCCATTAATTAGATTAATGGATATTGAATAACGTTTTCAAATCTTTTCCATGGATACTTGACATGTGTCCATGGTTTTATTAATTTTACTTGTTTTTATTCGTTTTTTTTTTCAAGCCAATTGATTTCATTATAAGTGGGCAAATGTGGGGTGTCGTACCTAGTCCAATGCTTATCAACGATATTGTCCGCTTTGGCCCAACCCTTGGGGCCTCATGATTTTGTTCTTGGAATGGGTTATCACAATGACTTCCCAAGAGATCATCCATCTTGGTACTACTCTCGTCCAAGAACGCTTAACTGCGTAGTTCTTGGAAATAAACCACCACCTATCTCAAAAGGTCTCGTTGACAACTTGGTTCTAACTCTACATATATAGCCCAGTAACTTTCTCTCCTATTCCGATGTAAGATTCGGTTCATTCCTGTCCCTTGCCATCCTAAAAGATTGCCAGAAGCTGCTCCTTGCTCAGGCTCCCTAGCCCCAACATCACTTCCCAGCCTCATCAGATCAGGATGTTACAGGCCCACCAGCTTCTGTCTGGTTCGTCCCTGAATCACCACCATTGTACTGGAGGAGAGTTGGCTCTAATACCATATTGTCGTACTCTGTCCAATGCTTGCCAATGATATTGTCTGCTTTGGCCCAACCCTTGGGGCCTCACGATTTTATTCTTAGAATGGGTTATTACGAGGACTTCCTAATAGGTCACCCATCTTGGTACTACTCTCGCCTAACCACGCTTAACTACATAGTTCTTGTAAATAAATCACCACCCATCCCAAAAGGCCTCGTTGACAACTTGGTTCCAAATCTATATATATAGGCCAGTAACTTTCTCTTCCATTCTAATGTGGGATTCGATTCATTCCTCCCTGCCATCTTAAAAGCCTCCTAGAAGCCACTCCTTTCTTAGGTTCCCTCGCCTCAGTGTCATTTCTCGCCCTCATCAGATCGAGATGTTACATGGGGCATTTAAAAACAAAGAAAAATGAATGAATTTAATGGCTCCTTCTTCTTCCTTATGGCTTACTCATGGTGGGTTTTAGAAACTATGAAAACCATTGGTTTTTTTTAAGCTTTTTTTAAGAGAAAAGGGGAAATTAGAAATTGAAAGTTGTTTCTTGTATTTCTACTTTCCCATACATGTTTTAATATGTTTTCTAAGTGTAGAAAACAATAGTTATATCTTGGTGAAATTATAACCTTTTCTAGGTTTCCATTTGAGCTATTGGGACCATTTCAACATAATTGGTGTGTACAACCCTTTTGAGGCAAGAGGGAAACTTCTTGTTAGGTTCAAATCCAAGACTAAAAGGTATTTGTTATGTTTATATTGATAAAAATTCAAATCACCGTTGATTGTTTAGGAAACTTGTAGAGAAGTTTGCAAATGTTAGCCAAAGAATGATCCTTGCATATATGACATACTAAATCATCTTCAAAGATCTAGTTAAGGGTTAGATTAAAGAAAACTCTATTAGACTAAGTTATTCAAGTAAGTGGGACATGAGAGAGATTTGTAAGAAGGTAGTGAGTAATGAATTCTCTTAGTAGGGATAATTCATTATATTAAAAAAAAAAAAAGAGTACAAGCTCTCGTAAAGGAAATTATCAGACAGCATTATAGGAATATAAGGATGATATGCACTTTAGTTTCTTCATTGAATGTATATTAGTATACTTTTCTGAATCCTTAAGTTAAACTAAGATTCGAGGACGAATCTTTTTTATATGGAGGGGTGATTATAATCCATAATTTCATACACAATGCATTTTAGTTATTTTATGCATGACTGGTATTTTTATCTTTTTACAAATTCATGTTCAAGTGCTAATAATTTTGTCATTTACTCAAAATTAATGCTTATTAAGTGAATTGAATTGGTTTGGTGAAGAATGGAAGTGTTTAGAAAATGCTTACCCTAAGGTGCCATTCGTACACCTGATATTCAAATGCAAATTTCTATTGATTAAAAATCTAATTGATTAGTTGTTTATTCTTAAGTGAAAAGGACTCAAAGATGAATGTATAGAAACAAATTTTAGTTAAATCTGAGGTCAGGCGAGAGAGAATCGAACTTTAGAACATGAAAGACCGAAAATTACACATTATAGAACATAGGGTCCAAAAACATCCAGAATCGGTCCAGAAACACTCTTCAGGAACTAGCAATTGATCCTAGACTAAAATGCAACATCAATTTTTAGAAAATAGGACAGGCTTCATTTTCAAGTGCGAAAATATCTTTTAAGCCCTTTTAACTTCATTCTCCTCCTTTCCTTTCCATTTTCTAAGGATAAATTGGGTGTTTTCACTTCCATAAATGTGTACTAAAGAGTAAAGAGAGCTGAGAGTTTTATTTTGTTTCTTTATAGCAAAAACGGTGATAGGGGTTCCAGTTTTGGGTTGCAACCTACGGTTTCTTCTTTTTTTCTCTAATTACTCATTTCTCAGCCAATTTAAGCCCCATTTTTTTTTGCAAATCACTTGTATTTCACATGGGCTATAATCTGCAACTCTTATTTGGTTGATTGGATCAAAGCTTAAGTTAGGAGAAAGGATTGAGTTACTGTACACATGAAGAATAATTTTGTGATTTTTCTGATTTAGGCCACCTAAAGGTTAATCCAACCCTTCGATACGGTTTTCAACACCATTGTAGCCTTGATTTTAAATTTTGAACAATTATATGATAATTAGTAAATTTTCATGCCAAGGATTATGTTTGAATTCAATAATGTTTGTATAAATGTTGAGCCTAGAAAGTAGTTCACATGCTAAAAGTGTTGAAACGATACGAAATAGGAGGTTGGTTGTGTAAGATTAATAATGATAGCAAAAATATGTGTTATATACATGTCCAGGCCTTTGGTTGATTACGATTATCTCATTTAAATTCTATACCTAGGGTGTAGTTGCATGTTAAGAGTCGAAATGATGTAAACTGAAGCTTGATTGTGTCGGACAAATGAAGGCAGCAAGTTAATCTTGATTAACTTTTATAAAATGAGTTTTGTCACATAAAATTATTAGTGGTAGTAAATCATAGTTATGAATTATGGGATTTAGTTGTTAAAAGTCAATTATAAGAAATAAGAATTCTGAAAAAGTTTAATTATAAATACAGTTAGTTTTCGCATATGTTGTGTTGTTTATTCTAAGGTTATTTTCGTAAAATCAAGCTATAGATATATCGAGAACGCTATAGCCAGCTTTTGTTGCTTTGATTTCGGTTTGATTTTGCTAGCAAGCTAGGTGAGTATATTCAATCATGTTTTCTTTACTATGTTCCTTAAAACAAAGTTAAATGTATATCTACATTTCAAAAGTGAATTTATATGCTTATTCCCTAAGGTTTTCAAAAATTATTATTGTGTTTATATATGTACATATAAGGTCAATATTTATTTATAGGCTGAGTGTTTTCTCTTAAAACGTCTCTCATGTAAGTATGATTCTTTGTAAGAAAACCTGGATTATATTATACTAAAAAATATGGATTAGATTGTAAGAAAACTTTCTGATCCATTGTTATGATAAACTCTATCTGAATTATGCTAGTCATAACTGCATACTATAAATATAACCTTTAGTAGATAGATGTTAAAACAACATTCTTTAATAGTTACATTGTAAAAAATCTATTTATGAAATAGCTTATTGGTTTTGTGTCATCTTCTAAATCAAATAAAGTATGAATGTTGCATTGATCTATTTATAGATTTAAACAAGCCCTTAGCAGTTAGAATATCTAATTTGATAAAACGGTTAAAGCTTTTAACTTTATCAAACAGATGAACCTTGTGTTTACAAGTGGATTGAAGATCTTATGATTGCATTCTTGATATTATATGTAGATGACATATTATTGATGGGTAATGACATATATATGATGATAAAGGTTAAACTCTGGTTATCCAAAACATTCTCCATAAAAGATTTAAGAACTGCAACTTATATTCTTGACATACGAATATATAGAGATAAATCAAAAAGGATAATTAGATTATCCCAAAGACTATACATTAAAATAATGTTAAAAAACTCGCCATGAAGAACTCTAAAAGAGGTCTCTTATCCTCTAATCAAGGCCTTCATCTTTCAAAAATATGGGTCTAACCACTAATAAATAGTGATGATAGATACATATAGTGTATTAGCTATTGGTTCTATATGCATCAATTATTTGATAACTTAATGTATGGTATACTATGTACATGACTTGATATAGCTTATGTAATAAGTATTACTAGCAGATATCAGGTTAATCCTGCAACAAAACACTAGTTATAGTGAAAATAATTCTTAAATACTTAAAAAGGATTAAGGATTTGATTCTGAGTTATGCATCTAAATAGACGAGTATTCGTGAGTGCTTAGATTTAAATTTTCAATCAAATGTGAACAATCAAAAATCTACATCTGATTTTATTTTCTTGTGTAATGAAGAGGCTATAAGTTCAAAGAGTTTCAAGTAGATGACATTAATTGACTTTACTACAGAAGCTGAATATGTTGTGACTTCAGAAGCTACTAAGGAAGTAGTTTGTATGTGAAAGTTTATGTTTAAACTAAGTATAGTTCCTAGTATGGCTTATTCGATAAGCGTATTATGTGATAATACAGGTGTTATAACACAAGTAAAAGAATTTAAAGCACACCAAAAATCCAAGTATATTCAACAAAAATATTATATTTCAAGAAATTTTATTAGTATTGGAGAAATAATCATACAAAAGATGCCTTTAATAGAGAATATAGCTAACCTTCTTACTAAAACAATGAAATTGAAGTAGCTGGACCAGTATCTTAAAAAGATGAATATTAGATATAACAGCAAATAACTTTAGTGCAAATGGGAGTTTATGAGTGTTGTATGCCTTAAAATCATTCGTGTTGTTGGTTTTAAGCATTTTGTATTGAATTTTGTAAAATGTACTGTACATATTTATTTATAAAGAAATTCTTTCTATTCATATATGTATATGCTTTCTCTTCTTGTTCACACTAATGATAGAGTACACATATGAATTGTCTAAATAATTTAATTATCAAAACTATTCCCTACAAAAACCGTATCAACCGAGTATTGATACTGTACAGTAAATATATTGAATGTCTCCGATTAATATTATAAGTATGATATTAGTGTGGGTAATATGATAGTCATGTTATTAAGACATTAATATGTGTTAGCAGTTAGAGAATTATTTTTCAAACATAATCAAAGATATGATGAATCAAATGAAAGTATAATGTTAGTGATTCATCATATGATTATACTAGTGTAGTAATTACTCCTTTGACTAGAGACATTATTGTTGTTATTTGATATAAATAAACATTGTCCATATGGTATATAAATGCAAGACTAATCATATCTTGTACATAAAAGGCGGTTTGGTCATATATTATTTATATCATAATACGAATGATTATCAATATGGGATTCATTGATTCGATATAAAGGATTTCGATATTTGAGTTCCTATCAAATATTAGTAAATATATGAAGCATAAGTCTTTAGTCAAAACAATTAAAAGTTACATGAAAGAATTTCATGATAATGAATTCAAAATATAATAACCAAAAGCCAGAGTAAAAATTGAGTTTAGGGGTTTTGATGCCTATGAGCCCTAACTCAGTTGGGATTAGACGAATAAAAGGAATTTATCTATATAAAACATACAATCAAGCATAAAAGATTTGATAAATACTTTCTTCATTGTAGTTTATAAATTATAGCACATCGCTGGATATTAACCATAGTCATTGAGTACTAGAATGGTCGAAATGAGATCAATTTTGGCTCATGGCTAATATCTCAATAAACTTAAGTGATTATAACCAATGACTAGTGCTTGTTTTACTATTAAAGAGAGTAAATGTTATCCATAAAAGAGTTAACTCTCTTGAAGATAACATTAGGTCGAAAAATATAAATTATTTAAATATTAAATAGTTTAATAAATTCGAGAACTATGTTTAATGATATGATTGTAATTTAAAGTAAATTACAATATTCTATTCACATTTAAAAATATAAATAGAATTAAAATAAATTTAGTGAAAACAATTTTAACAGAACTAAGGATTAAATTATCATATTTTTAAACATAGAGACCAAAGTGATATTTTATATTTGCTATTAAGAAACTTCTTTGACAAGCTTTAAGAGACATTTTTCTTTGACTAAAAAGACAAAGAGCACTTTCATAAATGGAGAAATATATATAAAGGGTCATTTTCCATTTTTTTCATGAATGATGCATAATTATCTAAAATAATTAAAAATCAAAGCTCTCTCTCTCTTTAAGGTGGAAGCCAAGAAAGAGTAACACATTAAGATTTGTTTTTCTTGAAAACACTATAGTTTTGTGGTTGATCTTCTTCTATAGATCACTAAAGGTTAGTGATTCAACTTTTGGTATGCTTTATTTTTGAAATTTTGCCTAATTTTATAAATTTGTGCATGTAAACCCCAATAACATGTTTTGCTTGTAATCAACCTTTCATACTATTTATACAAAATTTTGGAAATTTGAATTAATTATAGTTAATTGAGATAGAATGCTTATAAAACTTAAATGCTTTTTAATATTTTAAAACGATAGTATTTATTCATATTTCATGTTTTAACCAAGTAAACATATGACCTATATTGTATTGATTTATATATGAGGCCAGGAAGCCAGTTGTGAATTGATGAAAAACATATGAATAATCATTTGATTTTATTTAATGATTATTGAATTATCATAAATGATGACTTTATAAATAATACATTGATTTCATGAGGTATATGACATTGATGATTTTAATATGATTTGATGATATAGTCAAAAGGTCAGTTGTAGCTATAAGGTGTTAGTAGCCTATAGATACACCAAGATAGTGGACGTCCTAAGAGAACCGTATATCAGTAAAGCCAGTATAAGGGATGTAATAATCTTATTTATGATAGAATGGTCCACTACAATGAAAATATGTAGAATATAGTCATTTGTGAATTCACATAACTACTGAAGGCAAACATCAGTGATAGGTTATGTTTGTTTATAGAAAGTATGCATATTATTTTGTTATATAATTATATGAATATTGTTACACCCCACAGTGTAACCGACAGGAGACAAGAATCCTTCATCCCTCTTAGCAACCTAATGACATCAAATAAGAACGTGACCATGATCACTTGTTATTTACAGATTCAATGCTTAACATATCATATGAATGACATAAATGGACTCTATCCATTTCAATTCTAAAAAGGGCTCTGTGCCCAATATATACACATATACACCAAAAATAATGAAACTATATAGCATGTTTACTTATACAATCTACCAAGGATTTACATATCAGTATATCTACAACTTATAGGAGGGCTTTAAAGCCCAAACATCATTTACAATGTAAAATGGATACAATCTCTTAGTGAATGGATTTCAGTATCTGATCCACTGGCTTGCCCTTATATACATTTACTACAAAAAAAAAGAAACCTTCAAAACTGAAGGGAAAAAAGGGGTAAATCAAGGAAAGACTTAGTGAGTGAAAAGAAATACCAATGAAATCATAAAGAAAAATAATTTAATAATACATAGTTACTAATCTGGCAAGCTATTCATATATTGTGAGAATATTATCATACACGAGGATATAACATGTAATTAGGCATCATGCACATGTCATCTTTAGTTGGTCCATGTCTAGGTCTATGCACTTGACTGAATAGAGGGACAGTCTGTAACAAAGCTATGCACTTGACTAAGCAGAGGAGCAACCATAACTGGATCCATAGATCAAATTTGTAGCACACGCACACACATGCAATCATACATATATAGATATTTCTATAAATCATACATGAAAAGTATATAACACAACTATAATGGCCTCCTCCTGGCCTTTACCCAATTCAGCATGTCAACAATTCCGATCTTTATCTATCACACAACATGCATCAATCAAAAATATCATTTCATCCATAATCATAGCACATATACATATATAGTATGCATTATATATAGCAAACTCATATCCATCAACAATTTGGCTTTCTCTTGACCTTACTACCATATAACCATTTAACACTTCCATCAATTTCTCATAACATTCTACAACATTCTCAAATATCTTACTATATTTATAAGCATAAACATTATTATAAAATGATATAAAAATATAGTTATTCTATTTATAACTCATGAAATTCATAATCAATAATATTTTTACAATACTTTTCCAAAATCATTAAAAAAATTCCACTCACCGTAAGTTAGGGTAAGGAAAAATCAAACTAAGTCAATATGAGTTGGATAGCTGCTCCCTCGAAGTATCTAACATAAAATGATAGAAAAAAGGCATTAGCAACTCAACATCATTGAATTAACTAGCTAACTCTAATATAACATAACACCTCCCTCTCCTCTGAAGCACAAATTCTCATAACTTATTATCTAAGTTTTGTTCCTGCTATAATCTATTACGCGAACTAAAGTCTTTATACTCACAATCCTAACTTTAAAATCATACATTCTAATAACATTCACAATGGACATATAAATAAATTTCATATCATCTTTTAAAAAAACATGAAAAGAACATCGTAACGAAAGTAGAAGGCTTATAAAAAGGCTAACTTAGTTTGTAATCGACTTGGTTTCGAGTAAATGGAAAAATCCCCAAATGTGAATAGTACCCAAATAATGCTTCCGAGGTATTCTTCAACTCAATCAGCAAAATAAAGGTTGTAAAGTGTAGCTCATGTTGAGGTCTATTAATTAACAACAAAAAAAGAGTTTTAATTTGTAAGAAAATGAGTAAAATAGAAGAAAGTTGGAGAAAACTAAAAAAAAAAGAGCAAAAACCATAAAATGATGGGAGGAGAAGAAAATGAATGAAATAAGGAAGCTTTGGTCTTAAATACAATTATATGGCAGAGGAAATGACCAATTTACCTCCCATTCTGCCTTCTTATACATAACAGCTTGTGACAAGGCTTTTGTTCTCACTCATCTAAGCTCTAATTTTTATGTTGTTTCTTTATATGAAATCCTTATTATATCCTCTTTTAGTATAAACAAATAGCACATCAATCAAATTTTTTGATCAATAACGATTTAACTCGGAAGCTTAGGTGCGCAATTGATACCTTCTTATACATAACAACTCATGGAAAGGCTTTTGTTCTCACTCATCTAAGCCCTAATTTTTATGTCGTTTATTTATATGAAATCTTTATTCTACGTTTTTTCATTAGAAACAAATCGTGCATCAATCGAATTTCTAGATCAACAGTAATTTAGCTCAGAATCTCAAGTACACAGATGATGCCTTAATGAAAGTCCCTCTAAACTCTTCCAATTTTTATCAAATTAACCTTATTCCCTTACTAAACATTAATATAATATTAATGAGTCAATTTAGCACCTGAACAGATATTCTATAAAAGGAAAAAAAGTCATTTTCATATAAAAAAATACCCTTGAACCTTATGTGTGACAAGACATTTACTTTAATTACTTAGCTTGACAAAATACTCCCACACAAGTGCGTATTGTTACATTCTGCCCTCCCACCCCCACCGCCCCATAAAAGATTTGACCCCGAATGTAAACATATACTAAAGTCATACCTTTATTGAAACAAATGAGAAAATTGAAGCCTCATCGTATCTTCAGACTCCTACGTAGCTTTTGGACCTTTATGATACTGCCATATAACCTTCACTGACGGTATCCATCTAGAGCGAAGCTTTTAAACTTCTCCGTCCATAATTGTGATAGATTTTTCTTGATAAGATAGTTCTAATAAATCTCTACTGATTGTAAGTCTAAAGCACGAGACTCGTCTGGAATATACTTCCTAAGGATAGATAAATGAAATAAAGTGTGTATCCTATCCATGCTAGACGGAAGGACAATCTCATAAGCTATACTTTCCACCTTTTGGAGAATTTGGTATGGCTGATATATCATAGACTTAGGTTGCCTTTCTTCCCAAACCTTATCACTCCCTTGAATGGTGAAACTTTCCAAAACAGATAATCTCCTTTCTGAAACTCAAGATCTCTGCTTCGATGATCAGTATATGACTTTTGTCTACTCTGAGCTGCTTTCATTCTTTCTTTGATTATCTTGATCTTCTCTACTGAACCTATCTTAAACCAACCTACTGGTGATCTGCAATTTTGCCCATACAAAGTTTTAAATGGAGCCATTTGTATACTAGTGTGGTAACTGTTATTATATGCAAACTCGATCAAAGGCAGGTGTTGATCCCAGCTACCTTCAAAATCTAAGACACAATATATCTTTTAAGGTCCGGATGGTTTGCTCAGACTGCCCATCTATTTGGGGATAAAAAGCCATACTGAATTGTAACTGAGTACCCAAAGATTCTTGAAATAATCTCCAAAACTTGGAGGTAAACTGAGTATGGTTATCAGATAACTTATACTAGGAACGACACCACATTCAGACATGAACTTTCGTATCCAAACAACTTTTTTTACTACTTTTAAAGTAATAACATATTTAGCTTCTTAAGTGGAATCGACTGTGATAGTTTACTTATAATTTTTTTAGCTCACAGTCCCTCAATTACATATAAAAAAAATAGTATCTAGACTTTCTATCATCAATGTCAAACTAGAAATCAGAGTCTGAGTTGTTAGTGTATACCCTAGAAACCATTCGTGTTGTCGGTTTCAGGACTAGTGATCTTGTATTAACTTATATTTTTCAATGAAAGAATTGTTCTTTATTCGCATACATTAGATGTTTCCTTTATATTGGCATGCTCATATATAAAGAATGTATGTGAATAGTTCAAAAAATTTTATTTAATTGTTAAATGAACTTATCAAAGAGTTCTTTACGTACGTGATATAGATTGGGCAACTATATCACATAGTAAGCATACTAGTTGCTACCTAATGATATCATATGATGATATATGTAGGTTGACAATATGAGTATTGTCAGAAGCGCATTAGTATAGATTTATAGTTGATGAATTATTTATCGAATAAGGTTATATATTGACAAATCACGTGGTATGCATATAGTCAATCATTTGTCAATAGATTGCAATAGTATGCGATGTAATCCTTTGACCTGAGACGTCTAGAATCAAACTTTGTATAGATGGGTATATTTTATATAGTGTATAAGTACAGGGCTAATCATGCCTTATACAAGAAGTCAGTTTGGGTATACTTTGTTTATATAGGTGTTCGGTTGACAGTCAAGATAGGATCCGTTGACTTAATACTATAGACTGAGAGTTTTTGTTGACTCTGTCCGAGTTAAGTTCATAAACGAATGTCGAGATAATATGCAAATTTTAAGTATATGACCATAGCAATCATGACATATGATCGATAATTCGTATAGACATTGAGATTAGGGTTTTGACATTCCATGAACCTCGACTCGATTAGGATATAACAACGAAGGGATATTATCCACATGTTATGTTCAATCAATTGGAGGTTTGATGAAGACACTTCTTTATCATGACTGATATGGAGTTTATCACATAAACCCTAGGATCTTTGCTAAGCTTCCTAAGCATGCAATTATGAAAGTTTTTCAACTTTTTGCTAATTTAACCATTTGAATGTGAATTCCTCACCTAAATCCACTTTCATTGAAGCTTGAAGTCCTCCCCCAAGCTTCCAAAAGTATCCACACTCTAGTATGTTGAAGATGAAAGTGATAGAATGGTTGAAAACTTGGAAACCTTTGCAAAATAATTTTGCAAACACTTGGCAATCATACATCCGTATCTCTCCATATATGTGTGTGTATACTTGCTGTTTTGGAAGAAACTATGAAAAAAACCAACTCTTTGCTCTCTTTCATCTACCTTTCTTGCTTGGAAGCTTAGAAATCAAATTTCTAATTTGCCTCCTCAATGGCCGTGAGTGAAGTCCCAGTTGGCGCAATCCAAGAGGGGGGTGAATTGGATAAATTTAAAATTTAAACTTAAAAGGATATCAA
>JAVXUL010163054.1:0-13252 GCA_035590515.1 Trichilia minutiflora | reverse complement strand
GGAGAGAGATAATCATACTTTAAGTGTAAAATAATAAATTTAACCCTTAATACACATACACTTTTATGTACTCATCAGCTACTTCCCCTGATCTTAGGGCACTCGGGATTTCTTCAGTTTTGGGGACCCTGAGATGGACTTCAGCTGGGATCTCGTACAATTGATGGTAGGTCTGAATATCCGCCTCAGTAATGATGAAGGGGAACCAATTTGCTTCGTTGGGTCTTCTGGCCCGAGCTTGCCTAGTGATGTTCTTTTCATCATTCCCTCTCTCATGAGTAGGGGTGGCCACATGGGAGGACTCTTTCTAGCGAGCAGCATCTTTTGAGCTTCCTTTGTTGGACATCTATTTGTGAAGAAATTCAGCAAATACCTAACCTGCAACAAAAAAACACACAGAAAATAGAAAGCAGTGAAAGCACTAAAAAATTAGAGAGAGAGTATTAAGAGAAAGTCAGATTTTACGAAAATAACGGGTAAAAGAGGGGGGTATTTATAGGAAAGGAGAGGCAATCCTCATCGTAGATCTAAACAACTAGGGAGTTGCCACGAGTCCAGTCCTTTAATAACCCCCAGGGATCAAGAAACCGTCATATCCCCCAGTAATAATTCAACACGTGACGCGTCCCCAACCTTACGTTTAAAATCTGTCCAGGGATCGAGGAGCCATCTCTTCAGAGACAGTTATTGATAGTTGTTGACAATTGTCAACAGCTATTGATAGCTATGACGTGACTCCTGATAGGGAGTAATTAATGCAGACAGAATGGATATCCAGGTGAGACATGTTAGTATCAGGCTAACAGGACCGTTGGAGGAAATAGAAAAGACACAAGTGATTAGGAAGCTCCTATAGCACGTCAACCGTCTCAGTGATTGATTACACTACCAGTCAGCTTAAAACCCCTGAAGCCATTTTCTCCTTAGGATGATTCATCTCAGGCATGATTTTCTAGCGTGAGCTCTATGAGTCTCACTCCAAAAACTAGGGAACTGAATATTTGGGAAAAAATACGGAGGTAACATGTGGACACCCAATCAACAAGACACATGACAGGAGGTCAGGTGTAATCCCAGGGTGCTTCCTTCTTAGGTGTACTCTGTCCCGGGCATTCCAGCTCAGTGATTCCACCTTCTTAGTTATCCGTCGATTCAGGGATTCCACCATCCCAGGTAAGAATTGAACATCAGTCAGCAAGACATATGACAGGAGGCCAGGCGGATCTAGAAAGTCTCCATCTTAGGGCCATTCGTTTCCAGGTATCCCTTAGCTCAGGATTCCATTATTCCTGATTATACTCCTCCCAGGCAACCTGTTTCTTGGGAGAATCATCATCGTCTCAAGCATCCAAAAGTTAGAGTTTGCAGTCATCCTCTGACTCAGGAATCAGAATAACTTTTCAGGAAAATTTTCCCAGGCTAGGAATTTTCTTGTTACTGGCTCTCCGCCTGATCAGAGTATCAATGGATATGTGCCCTTCCCACTAAAAAATAAGAACGGTTAATGATAATTGGCCCATTAAGAGCACCCGTCCCATCTTCTGACTATTTTCAGGTGATGGGATGATGACGGGCCTACAAAGTCTACAGATGTGACAGTATCATTAAAAGAAATCGATTGCATCCTGTCCCATGTCAGATATCACATTCTTCCCATTCTTCGATGTCAAGTCACATCACTGTTCAGAGAAGGGGCACTATATAAACCAGACTTCTTTAACGGTAAAAAGATTATTGGTTTTTTGGGGCTAGACTTCTTGTTACTTGTGAAGTTAGATTTTTGTCCCGAAAATACTTGAGCCACACAGAGAGATTGAGAGAGATCTGACAGTCTCATTACCACCGTTTTTCCTTCACTATCTCCGGAGGGTAAATTTTACATATTTTTCTCTCATTCTCAGTTCATTCCAATTTTCTTTTTGCTGCCTTTACCGAAAATATATTTTATTCCTTCACCCTTTTTCTGACTTAGGCATCAGAGTTTTCCATCGAAAATCCCTAACGATGTCACTCCGATATGTTTACTTTGTTTACAGGCTTAGGAGGTGAAGCTTTGTCAAAAACAGTCACTCTTACAGTCATTCTCCGATGTAAAAATCGTCTTTCGATAAACAGTCACGTTGCCCTCACACCTCACCAGCTGGGTCATTCCATGTTGGTCGCGAGAAGGGTTCACGGATAATTCTTGCACCAACAATATTAATACTCTTTCCAGTTTAGTTTATACTACTTCATACTTGAATTTTTCAAACCTTTCAAAGGATTCAAGTTTATATTTTATTAAATACACATATGTCCATATCGTGATAATTCATCGGGAATGGTAATAAAGTATTCAAAATCAACTCTTACTTAGGAACTTAATGGTCCACACATATCTATATGTATGAGTTCTAATAGTCTCTTAGCTTTCTCACTTTTACTCTTAAAGGGAGATCCGAGTTATTTTTAAATTCTTATAACAATAATAGATTTTATTGAATAATATATACTCAATTTTAGGAATATTTTAACCTTTATAAGTCTTCATAAGACTATCAAGATATAGAGAATAATTTCTCTACTAATGTTCTTTTTTATCATAGTGAAAATGTTTTTCTTTTAATCTTGGCTTTTTCAATCTTGGTTAGAACGTTTATAAAGTTCCTTTTTTTGTTAGGTTTAACTTTTGAACCTAATAATTATTGTAACTTTGACCTTATGTTAGTCCAACTAACTAAAGCTTTATGGACATCTACTTTATCTCTTTCCTCAATTGTTCTAATAATAGAACTCTTAAAGCTTATCAGGCAACTCAAGAAGAGATTACTCAACTTTGTTCAAGATATTACTTATTATAAATAGTTTATAACTTTGAGGGTAAGACAGAAGAATCAAATTCACCTTGAAGTGGTTCACCATAACCACGCATAAAATGTCTAATGACCCGATGATATTTGTTGATACAAAAAATCTCTGATGATTTTCATACACAAAATATCGAATCTCTCTATGGTAATGGTATAATGGTTGAGGGATTTTTTTTTTCTTTTGTAACTGAACTTGGGTTTCTCCTAAACTACTTACATACCCCTTTTTCTCTTTTCCTCCTACTTCTTTCTTTTTCTTCTCCTTCTCCTTTTCTTTCTTTCTTTTGGAGGTAAAGGATCAAGTTACACGTAATTCTCTTTTTGGGGTAGATGATGACTTTTATAGAGTTAAGGTGGTTAACCCTAGGGATTTTAGGATGGCTTCTATCAATGCATGGTAAAGCTATCATTGAATGTTAGGCTTAGGCTTTTGGACTGGGTTCTAGTAAGTTACCCAAATATTAAGCTCATCCAGTTTTCAGTAAAAATTTATTTTTAGTGAAAATTATATCTGAATAGGCCTCTTATAGGGATCTAGACTCCACGTGGGGTGCGTGAGACTTAGTATTGGATAAAAGAATTCTGCATCCTAATGCAAGGTCAGGACTTTTATCAGTCTAAGACTCGATGCCAAGCAAAAGAATTCTATATAAGGAATGTAAAGCTCGACGTTGAGTCAGAAAGAGAGCTCGGTATATAAAATATAAGGCTTGACACTGAACCAGAGAACTCATAAAATAATATTTGTACCCTTCCAATTGAAGTAGACATTTATAATTTCTCAGCTAAGGTAGATATCATAGTATCCCAGATAAAGTTGATAGATAATCGTATTTTCTCAGATTAAATCGATAAATAATCATAACTTTTTATATAAAGTCGATAAATAACTGTAACGTTTTAGATAAAGTCAATAGATAACTGTACATTCTTAAATAAAGTCGATATAATCACATCTGATAAATATATATAGCTCTGTATCAAGCGAAGAAAGAACTTAGAATCATCAAGTGAAAGAGCTCGGAATCATCGGGCGAAAGAACTAAAAATCGAGCGAGTGAACTCAGAATCATCGAGCACGTAAGCTCGATATCATGGAGTAGGTGAGCTAAGAATCATCGAGCGAACAAGCTTGATATTATAGAGCAAGTGAGCTTAGAATCATCGAGCGCGTAAGTTCGACATCGAGCAAATAAGCTCGGTATCACAAAGTGGATGCGCTCAAAATTATCGAGCGCATAAGCTCAGTATCATAGAGCAAGTGGGCTCAAAATCATCGACAAGTAGTTTTAACAAGTAGCATCCATAAGCAGCTTCATCAAGTAGCTTGAATAGTAAAAAAGAACAAGTAGCATCCTCAAGTACTTTTCATAAGTAGTTTGAACAGTAAAGAAGAATAAGTAGCATTCATAAGTAGCTTCAACAAGTAGCTTGAACAGTAGAGACGAATAAGTAGCATCTAAAAATAGCATGAGCAAGTAACTTTCACAAGTAAAATCCGTAAGCAGCTTCAATAAGTACCTTCACAAGTAACTTGAACAAATAGAATCAGCCAGTAACTTCAATAAGTAGCCTCCACAAGTAGCTTGAATAATAGAGAAGAACAAGTAGTCTTCACGAGTAACTTGAACAAGTAGCCTCATCAAGTAGAAACATAGAACAGACCATAATTGCATAGGTTTTATATCAGGGACGATATGGTCTAAATCGGATAGTGACAATCTGTCTAATAAGCAGGATGGTCTTGGATCGGGGATGATGTAGTTCCATACCAATATGTGATCTTGGATCGGGGATGATATGGCCCCATAAGTAGCATACGATCTTTGATCGGGGGCGACGTGATCCTATATCTATATGTGATCTCTGATCGAGGACTATGTGATCCCATACCAGTATGTGATCTTCAATCAGGGATGACGTTGTCCCATATCCATATGCGATCTCTAACCGAGGATGATGTTGTTCCATAATCAGCATGTGGTCTTCATATAGGAGACGACATGGTCTCATACCAATATACAATCTCGGATTAGAGACGATGTGGTCCCATACCAGCATGCGATCTTCAGTCAGAGATGACATGGTCCCATATCCACATACGATCTTTGATCGAGGACGATATGATCCCCATAATCAGTATGTGGTCTTTAATCGAGGATGACGTTATCCCATATCCACATGCGATCTCTGATCAAGGATGACGTGGTCTCATAATCAGTATGTGGTCTTCAATAGAGGATGACGTGATCCTATATCCACATGTAATCTATGATCAAGGACGATGTGGTCTTATAATTAGCATGTCGTCTTCAATTGGGGACGATGTGGTCCAATAATAAGCATGTGATCGTCAAAAAATCTATGTAGGATAATAGTAAAAATTAGTGCATCAAAAGTAGTAGAAAGGTATCCATAGTGAACAGTAAATGATAACAGAATGTAGATACAATCGCAAGCTTGAGTTATTAGGGCTCATTTTTTGCACATTCATATAAGAACACAAAATGAAATTATGCCACCTTCTCACCTGTCTACCAATATATATATATATATATGGGCATGAAAATAATTCAATATATAAAAATAAGAATATAGAATAAAATCATACAAATCGATTCAACAATCTCTTAGCTTATATACTGTTCGATATGCTTATATACGAGATTATTTAATAAGTATTAAACATCTTTGTGAGTATCCGCATTTAATAAAAATCACGCAGTTTTAATAACATGCATAATCATGTTGATGTAAAAAATCTATGATGATTTTTGTACACCAAATATCAAATCTCTCCATGGTGATGGTATGATGGTTGAGGGATTTTTCTTTCTTTTGTGACTAAACTTGGGTCTCTTTAAGCTGTCTACGTACCCTCTTTCTCTTTTTCTCATGCTTCTTTTTTCTTCTTTCCCTTTTCTTTTTCTTTCTTTCTTTTGGAGGTAAGGGATCAAGTCACATATAATTTTCTTTTGGAAAAAAATGATGACTTTTATAGGGTTAGGGTGGTTAACCCTAGGGATTTTAGGATGGGTCCCATCAATATATGGAAAAGCTATCATCGAATATTGGGCCTGGGCTTTTAGATTGAGCTCCAATAAGTTATTCAAAAAATATTAATTATCTCAATGATATAATCATAAGGCGAAGTCCTCCTCTTAGCTTATTACTCAAAAAGAAAAGCGTTTTGCATATAATTGACAATTTGAGACTTCTTATTGTACAACTCTTGTAAAATAAGAAATATGTAGCAAACACTCGAGACATGGATTTAATAATTTTATACAATGAGTCAATTGCACTTAATCAAGATGAAAATACTTATCTCAGAACTAGATAACTAAGTTCAAATCCATAAACCCAACACCCCGCACATAATAGAAATCTTGGGATATCAAAGTTTATGTCAAAGAATTCGTTATTATCCCACTAATGGAAGGCATGAATTTAATAATTTTATACAAGGAATCATTATATATGTCAATTATACACATGTCATACATATGTTTCAACATACAATGTATATTTCAGAAAATATATTAATATTAAATAATTTAATATTTACAAATATTTATCCATCAGATGAATAAATATTTTTCATATAACTAATATATATATTAGTTATATATCTTATATACATATGTATATTTATTTGCTTCTTACATTTTGCATATTGGTAACAATTCGCTAATTGTTAACCTATATATAACTATTATACATATCTTGTTGTGTGAATATCTAAAGATAACTAGTCAAATTAGAAACCTTATTTTGATTACTCATTAAAGGTTATTAATTGGTTGAATAATGTTAACTGATCAAACTTAAACCAACTGATTATTGATCTAGCTAACTTATTATATTGACATGATTAACGTGTCTAATCAATTTTATTAGCAACGATTACTAATATGATCAAACAAGTCAAATTTGTCCAAAACCATGCCTAATGTTTTGTTTCTATGTTTATACATTTCTACACATATCATATGCTTGAGCAAACATCAACATATCTTAAAGCATATAAGATTAATGTGTAACAAATAAATACATATGCATCAAATATACAGCATACACTTAGTCAAATCTATACTCATTTATATATATATCATTCAAACAATTTAAATACATATATTTATTATACAATCAATATTGTATTAATAATCAAAATATTAATCAATATTAATATGGAGGTTTTTAATTGATATAATATCAATTAATGAAAATTACTCCCATTAGAATTTTATTAATTTTAAATTAATTAAAATCAAAATTTGATTAATTTTATTTGGAATAATTATTTTTGTTCCATACAAAATATGAAAGTTATTGTTTAATAAAGTAAGAATAACATTTATTCATAATTTATTAAAATTTGTTTAAAACAAATAACATTTGCTTAAAAAACTATTAATGTAAACAAATATATATTCTAGCAAATCATATTTGCTTTGTTTTAAAACCATTAATGAATAAAATAAACAATTGCATTTGATATTAACAACAATTGTATTTAATCAAATTAAAATGGAAACCTTCTAATGCCTTTTACGTAAGAATCATGTTATGCAAAAAGATTCTCATGTAATTGACAAATGTCTAATTAATTTTGCATGTATTAAATAAATGGCAGTGGTTTCCAATGTTCATTAATTATTTGCAACAATAAAAAATTCAGAAATCATAACTTTGGTTGGCTTTCATTCATGGAAAACATTGACAAATTATTTGGAAAATGGCTGAGTATCGATACATGATTGAAAACGTATCGATACGTTTTGAAAATTTAAGCGCATTGACGAAGTTTTTGTATATATATATCGATATTTATTTCCTATTAAAGCACAATGACGAATATTTCGTAGATAACTATCAATACAAATTATATAAGTATCGATACCCTTTATAAAATTAAACCCAAAGACGAATATTTTGTCAACACGTGTCGATGCAAATCTCATATATATCGATATCCTTTAATATAATGAACTAACATATCGATTCAATCTCATATATATATAGATCCTATCAATATATACATATCGATACTTTCATTAAAAAAATAGTTTTCAATACTTTGAAAAATATTCTAATATCCAATAATAAAAAATATTTATATGTCAAATTCATTTTTATGCATAAAACAGCTACAAATCAGATTCAATCATATTGAATCATGATTTTAACCAACCAACCAAAACATACAACTCTCGTACTTATGATCATATCATCAACAACCAATATACATATACACATAAAGTTTTTCATATTCTTAGCAAGTGGCTTTCATACCATTTGTAGGGATGGAGGTGAAACCGTTTTCTACTCCAAGTCTGGGGTTACGATCATTATATGAAAGTGTAAAAAAACCATCGGAGGACCGATGCTAATTTTATGAAAACCTAAAATTTTAACAGATTTAAAACATATACATATATGTATGTAAACAGAAGAGTATCCTCATACCTCTTCCCTTGTTATCCAGAAAACTAATCCGTCTTTTGCCTCTTTCATGCATATTCATACACTAGCCTTTTGTTGATTGTTTTGGATCCATAATTACATACTAGTTTGAGGATCAAATCGTCTTGATCAAAACTTCTTTAAGCTTTATCTATAGTCTCTTCTCTCTCTAGAAGATATGACCATCTTTAAGTTTGAATATGATGAATCGAGCTACAAACATATGTAGTCTCTTCAATCTACACCATCTAAGCATATAGAAAGCATGAAGAAGCAATTTTCTTTTTGAAAAATTAAAGACAATAATTTTTCTTTTATTTTCATGGTGGCCGAATATTCCCCTTCCTAGAAGGAAGAAGAACCTCAAATTTCATCTTCTTTTTATTTTATAAAACTTGATAATTATCTTCTCATAGCCAATCAAAATTGGCACATTTGGACCAATTATATGGCTCCAAATATTAGACTATTTATTATTTAAAATTAAATAAAAAATTAACATTATCTTTAACAATTAAAGAAATAAAATAAAATAAATTAATATTTAAGTAATTTTGACTTTTTTCATCACTTATGGCACAATGACCAAATTGCCATTAGTTAATTATTTATTTCCTTAACTATTAAGAAAATGAATAATTAATTCAAATCAATTAATATTTATCATGTAGCCCTTGAATAATTATCGAAATGACAACCAAGTATATTAACTTACCATAAGTTACATATATTCTTATTTTGTAATTTATTCTTTAACTCTTTAAAGAATTATATATATTATTCAACCCCTTTATTATTTTGGAAGGTGTTAGCCTTTGTTCTAAATAATTTTTCTTTAGAGAACAGATTTGAAGTGCATAAGAATTTCGGTGTGACCATGAAGGTTTATAGTGAATTAGCTGTGAGTTATTTCTAAATATTTTGAAACTCATTGACTATGGTTAGCATTTAACAATATACCATAATCCCTAATTTATAATGAAGTAATTCTTCATCAAATCTGGCTATGATTGTACGTAACATGTGGATAACATCCTTCTCTTATCATATCTTAATCAAATTAGTGTTCATGGTATGTTAATATCCTAAATTTGATCTTTTACGAATCATCGATTAATATGTCCTGAACATACCACCATGAATTCTTTCATGTGACTTTTATTTAGCTCTGGTCAAAGGCTTTATTTCAGACATCTATCGATATTTGTGTAGGAATTCGAACTAGGATAGTATCAATGGAACTCACAATCCTATTGTACCAGCCAACTGATCCTATCTTGATCATAAATTGAACTCTTATATAAACAACGTATAATTAAATCAGTCTCATGTACAAGGTGTGGCTAGCCCTGTACTTATAAACCATATAGACTATACGCATCCATAAAAATTTCGATTCAGATGTCTCAGGTTAAAGGATTACATCGCATACTAGTACAATTAATGATAAATCATTTGACTACATGCATATCATGTGATTTATCGTTAATTGACCACGTTCGATAAATAGTTCATAAACTATAAATCCATACTAATGTCCTTATGACAATATTCATATTTTCAACCTACTTATATCAGCTTATAATATCTTTAGATGACATTCAGTATGCTTACTATATGACATTGATACCCAATCAAAACCACTCATGTAAGGAATGAGTTTGATAATTTTAGTTAATAAGTAATAATTATCTAGATAATTCATACACGTACTTTATTATCTAACATGATATAATAAAGAAAGTAACCTATATGTGTGAATAAAGAATTATTTTTTAATTAATATTATTAAAATAATAATCTCAAAAATCGATAACACAAATAATTTATAGGGTATATATTAACAATAATTGGAGGTTTTAATGAATTGATCATAGGATTTCATTGTTAAAAATTATTTAAATAACCAAAAAATGAATTATACTTCACTGGATAAATGTCGACTAGAAAAATCCAGATTAAATTTCATAATTATTCATATAGGTTATATTAAAATCATATGTGGTATAAGAATTAATATGATTATTGGAATATATTTGAATTAGGCACAGATCGTATGAGAGAAGAATTCATGTATTGTGAGGGACAATAGAGAGTGCACACCCTCCTTAAATAGTAAATGAATACTCTTAATTGTTTTTTATTTATTTAAAAATATTTATAAATTTTAAATATTTTTAATGATTTAAGGTGATGGTGATTTGTTTTATCTCTCTCTCTCTCTCTCTTTTAATAAATAATTATATATGGCTTATAGATTATTGATTCTGTATGAGGCCTCAGTGGTAAATTTGATGTTGAATACATGAGATTTGATGATTTATCAGTTTTTATATCTTTGTTAAATGATTTCCTGATGATGTATCTACAAATTGTAGCCTAGGTGGACTTAAATAGAGGCTGTCTAGATGAGTAAACTAAGTGGTAGCCTAGGGTAGATTTAGATAAAGGTCGACTAAGTGAATAAACCACAAGTGAGACAAATATAAGGGAGGAGATTGGTATCAGTGTGATAAGAAGTTAATCCACTTGTGAGATATATGATATTTCGAAGATAGTTGATAATATCACCACTTGATTACTCGAGGTCAACGTTAATGATGGATAAGGTTTTTCGTATAAATGATCATTCATATTATTTGTTTCTATATAATAAATATACTTTTACTAAATTATTATTTGTTTTCATAGTAGAAAGAAAATAACTGATAATCTTAAGATTGCTCAAGGTCAGAATAACTAAGAGATGATAACTAACCCAATGATTTTCACTAAATATGTCATGTTTTCAAATAATAATTAAATAATTTAATAAATCAAGTAATTATAAAATAAAATAAACCTTACTATTCAATAATTCGGATATACAATTGAAAGTCTTAGGAATTATTAGGTCTCGGGTTTTGAATGTTAATTAAGCTCTAAAACTAAGTTATAATTGGAACACAAAGCTTAGTGATGAGAAATGATTGCCTTAAAAAAACATGGCTATTTTAAGGCCTTTCTATACTAAATATCGAATAGTTTAATCTTAAGAGACAATTAAAAAAAGTTTAAACTATAACGTTGAACTTCAAGACCTCCTTGATCAATGAGGGCCTTAATCATGAAGTTAACTCTGAAATCTTTTTGTGATAGTTATTTGACTGTATAAAAAATTTAAACTCAGTTTTTTTTATAAATAAAAAAGATTTTCTAATTCAATGATTATACTCCACGATAAGGACTCGTGATTTCATGATCCTTAAGAAGGCTATGATTATAGAAAAATAACAACAATTAAGCAGGAAAGATAATGAAAAAGTACGAAAGAGAAAAAGGTATGATATTTTAAATTAAACTATTAAATTATAACTATTTTTTTACTTAAAAAGTTTTCTCTTAAGAAAAATCCCTAATTTAAGGATCAGAATATTTTTGTCAGATCATCAACATTATCCCTAATCTTTTTTTGTGACTTCATATAATTGCAAACATAATAAATAAGAATACTCTAGTGTCTAAATTTTGATAAGAGTTTTCGTGTGTGAACATGATGAAATCCTAAAAAAAAAACACTCAAAATTATAAACCAATTTCAAACATTTACAAGCATTCAGTACTCTACCAATGATTCTGAAGAAGAGAGATGCAATATATAAAGTGAGCATTTGGAATGAATACCGAAACCACAGGATTTTACAAGGAAGATGAGCGGATAATTGAAACAGCAATCCCAGATCTTACAAGTGGTAAAAACAGCTGTTTCCAAGCCCTGGTAAATCCTGAAGGACATGTTCCAAACTCTCATATTCGTGGTATCACAACCAAAATGGTTACTCTAGAATATGTTCCAAGGTATGCTGTCAGCTCAAATGATTCCAAAAATTTCTCATTGTTACTGCAACTATTTCCACAATGATGAAGGTTTGATGATTCTTTTTCAGGATGGAGGATTCCAATCCTGATAGAGTACGTAAACAGTTGTCTACTTCTTGGAGAAGTTGCTTTATTTGCTGTTCACAAAGTACAGAAAGTATTTCAACTAGATTTTTATTGCTAATTACTCACTACACAATGAAAGGCATTAAGAGATGTATAGATATAGGCACGGAACAAGGATCGTCACGCAAAAAGATACGATCAAAAGTTTCTTCCTGTCAATGCCCAGCTGGTTAACAGCAGACACAAACTGTTGACAGAGCTCAACTGACCAAACTACACCAGGCTTCTTTAGTGTTGATGCCTTGCCTAGGGCTGATGCATTATTGCTCTGTCCACTCCGTTGGCTAAAAGAATATGCTTGATCATTGCCTGGCAATTCCACCATGGGGTTCCAGTTGAAATTTAACATTGAAGAGGTTTCTGAAACTGAATTGTAGCTTGTCCCTCTGCCATTTTCGCCGATCCCATTTCTTGCTAACGTCCCGCCACCAACTCCGTTTGATAATATAGGTTGTCCCATGGATGTTGGAAGCCTGGGAACTTGACCTCCAGCAGTTTCGTTTAGCATCTGTGCTCTTGATGGTGGCTGAGTCATCTGCACAAGGAAGGAGCTATTCTGGCTACTTTGGCCTCCATGGGCACCAACTGGCATGTTCAAGCCACCAAGGGATTCTGCAGAATGGTGCAAATTAATGAGTTGTTTCGGCTCCATCGTAGTTGGAATACCATGTAGTAAGTTCATTTGTTTACAAGTGTTCGTATGTTGCGATTGCCCCTCTCCAAATCTTATCTTTTGGTTGTCAAAGCTAAAAAGGTTCCTTTGATCAACAAGGGGCATTGACAAGCCAGGCTTTGCGGTTGACCGTCCAAGTCCTGCTACTTGAAGTGTGGAAAGACTTTGTGCTGGAATTTGACCAGTGGCAGCAAGAGCTTGAGTGTCAAGCCCGTTAAGTGGAGATAGTGGTCCATAAGGAGGTTCTTGGGAAGTGATAAATGCATTTCCGTGGGGCTGT
>JAVXUL010163043.1:0-13252 GCA_035590515.1 Trichilia minutiflora | reverse complement strand
TTTTCTAATAATAGAAAAATCCTTAATTTATTAATTTTTGGTATCCAAAAAATAAAATAAAAATCACCAAAAATTAGGAAATCAGAAGAGGAGTGCATCGTAGAAAAAATCACCGAAATCCGGTAATGCACACGCCCCCACGCTCCAACGATGTTTCTGGTTGGCGCTTAAATGTCACGCGCTCCTATGCGTGTCTTCCTAGTAGTGATGGGTCAGTTGACCCGGGAGCCTACTCTGCGGATCCAATTACCCGACCCCGATTCACCCAATCCACAACCCAGACTTTGACCCACTGCAAGTGATTTACACGAGCCATACCGCAGCCCTAGCACGTGCAGCACATGCGCTGTGGCGTGTGCATGGCAGGTGCATCGTCTTCTTCATTGGATGGGTTAAACCTAACCCGTTTTGCTGTAATTCAGGTCGTTTTGACCCGTTCGTGATCAAAATTGTACCCGATTCAAATTTTGCCCTAAAATCTTCGTTTTTCACCTGATTTAAATGATTCAAAAGCCTATATCTATGTTTTCAGACGTTATAAATCTTATTATAGCTTTATTTTCCCCAAAATCTAATGAAATATTGTCTAAATTTGTATGTAGATTTTCGGGTTAAAAAATAACCCTAAGAAACTTAAACCTAGATTTCTCCAAACATACAATCAATCATCCCATGAATAATATATCATCAGAAAGATACAAAATTTTAAACAAGACCCATATAAATTCAAATCATTAAAATTATAAAATTAACATAAAATGATAAAGAGAAAATCGGATGGCAAAAGGGTTAGGGTTACAAAGCCCGAATCTTTAATCCTTAATTTCTTTCAACATACCAGGAATTACCTAGCATATAATATATCGATTAGAAGCTTGTAATGTGTACTACAAAAGCCCTAAACTTTTAAATAGAGATTATGAATAAAACAATATAAAATATGACCAAGACTTCATGCGATTATGGGAGAGAAAATTTATTCAAATAATCTTATAATCGATTCTAAATCGTATATGCCTTGGCTCGGATACTAGTTGTTGGAATTTTATAATTCCTTTATTCACCAAGATCTCACATATACGATTGTAGAATATAATTATGAGTTAGATATGCCAACCTCTTTTGGTCATCGACGCAGCGTTTCAAAAAGGTTAGGTCTTCCTTTCTATTCTCTATCTTGTGGCAGCTTACTCAATGGGAAGGAGGCAAGTTAGGGTTTTTTGAAACCCCTACTTTTTTTTATATAGAGTTAGAGAGGGGACCTAACCTAACCCTAATTGGTCTTTGTTGAGCCTCTCTATCAAAGGCTTCAATATGAACCATGATCTACACTGACTGTCAAAACTAGCCAATTATATACATTAAACTTAATTTCCTATAGATCACATAATTGAATTCACTTTACTCAATGACTACGACATTAACCCGTTTTTAATAAAATCATAATAACGATTAATGTAAGCCCACAAAAAAATCCATCATATGAAATAAAAATATTTTAAATTTAATTTTTAATAATTAGATTATAAATTCTTTTAGTGTAAAGTATTGTAAAATAAAAAATTAAATTGATAATTTTATATTTATATTTGAAAAATATTTTTTTAAGAATACTTATAAATATAAAATTATCAGTTTAATTTTTTAAATCATAATGTATTATAATCGTTCAATAATTGAAATAAAATGTTTAAATTATTTAGTTAATTTTTAAAAATAAAATAAAATATTTAAATTTAAATTATAAAATAAAATTGAATTTATAAATTTTTATGAATATAAAATAAAAATATTTTAAATTTAATTTTAAAAAATAAATTATTTTAGTGTGAAAGTATTATAAAATAAAAAAATTAATTTATAATTTTATATTTATATTTAATGAATTCTTTTTTAAAAAATATTTATGAATATATATTATAATTTAATTTTTTATAGTATTAAGTATTATAGTTGTTCAATAATTTAAATAAAATAGGTAAATTATTTTTATTTAATTTTTTAAAAATAAATATAAAATAGAATTTTTATAAATTTAAATTATAAAATAAAAATAAATTCATATTTTTATGAATATAAAATAAAAATATTTTAAATTTAATTTATAAAATTTTTTAGTATAAAGTATTAAAATTATAAATTAAATTTTAAATATTATTTTAAAAAAATTTAATTATTTTGATTCAGGAATTTATGTGATAAAAATTAAGGGTTTATATAATAAAAATCAATGATTTATATGATAAAAGTATATATTTTTATCTTTAGTGAGAGGGGTGTCTATCACTTATTTAAACTATCGGGGTTTTTTGTTACAAACTTTCTGACATGTTTTTTTTTTTAAAATTTGAGTAAATGATAGGGTTTTTTTTGCTAGAAACTTACTGATGGGGGGTGTTTAAACTTTGAGCAAACTATAGGGGGAATTTGTCATTCTCCTTACAAAGAATACATACTAAATTTTTTTTTTTAATGTTCACAAAGAATAATAATCTGAATAACCTCCTAACCAAGTTGATAATTGTTAGGGGAAAAATTGAGACCACCATTCTAGTCAACTTTGGTTGTTTGTACTTTTTTTGAGCTTTTGTGAGAAAAACTGACTTATGAATAAAAGATAAATCTTATGAGTCATCCTAAATTCATAATGCAAATGGAGGTCGCCTTTACCTTGATTAAGGAAAGTTTTGGATTGAAAAAAATAGTCTTGACCCTATGCAGATGCCAACTTAAAAATAGAGATGACAAAGAGAGGCTACGTATAAGTATTGAGGTCACTATAAATTGTCATATCATATTAAGATTTCGTGTAATTATTATACCAGCCCAGATCTGTAAGTAATAATTATATAATAATTCATTATCTAACGTTGATGAGCAACCCTTTTGACAAACATTGGTTTTTCATTCTTTGATAGTCATACTTATGAATGCCTGAGATGTCATGCCCCGACCCTAGTTGACTACGTGACAATCGTTGCGAATCCCAGAAATACATCCTATCAATTAGAATGCAATCCTAAGACACGCAAGGTATTAGTACCTGTTTTCAAACCTATTTCAAAAACAACATAATATGAAGGATTTTCAAACACATTTAAGTTATATATATATATATATATATATTCGACCATTTTCATTTCCATGCAATACATTACTTTACAAACACTTTTCAAAGTAAGTTATTATAATAAATCCTTGGTCAAGCCAAAATATACAAAATCATGTAGTTTACAATGTATTCTGTTCGGTGGACCATAAAGCACAAATCTAAGTTGAGTACTTGAAAAACTCTGTTGAAATCACACTTTAGCTATGTTATGCCACACCTGACTACTCTAACCTGAAATAAAAAAGTGAGGGGTGAGTATTTGAGAAAATACTCAGTGAGTAGACAATAAAATAATATAGCAAATAACTTATACACCGATTTCAAAAATTCCTCGAAATCATCAAAATCTGGGTAAATGTGATGTGGCATAATTCACATGACTGTGAAAGTCAATATAAATTAAGTATACATATAAACCCTTGGTCTATAAGATCTCATCCACTCTCTCTGAGCTATATGGCTGATTTGCAATCCTGGTTGGGGATGTGTGCTTGTGTATATATATGGTTAGCATGTTATAACCTAGATATGTTGGATTCCACCCATCCAATCTTGGACTGCATGGACAATCCACATTCTCGGGTCTATTGGATTCCACCCGCTCCACTCTGAGCTGTATGGCCAATCTTCACCTTGGGACTATCGAATTTCACCCACTCTCTCTGAGCTGTATGGTCAATCCTCACCTATATGTAATCACTAACATGGCACACGATTCTTAAAATCAATATTGGTGGTTCACAAGGCCAAAACTACCCTA
This sequence comes from Trichilia minutiflora, assembly GCA_035590515.1. Classification (NCBI taxonomy): domain Eukaryota; kingdom Viridiplantae; phylum Streptophyta; class Magnoliopsida; order Sapindales; family Meliaceae; genus Trichilia; species Trichilia minutiflora. Next base: position 9,380 of record JAVXUL010163043.1, on the reverse strand, counting down.
TAGCTTACTCGACCAAAACATAAATTATCACTATAGCATGAAAGGCCAAAAATTACTCATGGCACCCCCGGCCATCATACAAATCGAGAATAACGGTATACAAGGCCAAAACATCAATTATGACTCGCAAGACCAAAACATAGAATAAAACACAATGGCACACAAGGTCAAATAACAATCATGACACTTCGACCATTATACAAACTCAATTATGCCACGCTCACAAAAATTCATTTAAAAGCATCATTTGCTATTGGCCTCCGGCCTTAATTCTATAACATTATATTATCAACAAACAGATATGCATAATAGGCCTCTAGCCTCACACTTATGGTAACCAAGGATTCATAACAATCCTATCTCTATCATAAACAAAGAGCCAACCCGGCCACCACACAACATACATCTAACGCCTCCTTATTACAGTTATGTATCTATATACATATACAATAAATCGTTGCTTTCATCTCAAGCATAAATTATATAATCTCATGGCAGAAAATAAAATATACGTCACATAGAAAATATAAGGATTTTTCTTTTGGACTAAATGCATACCTTAACACTGAAAAAGGTGTGGATATTGTTGTTTCATCAATCTCTCTGGCTTCTAAGTCATCTCCTCAACTGTGATATTCTGTTATAAGACTTTCACCGTTAGAATAGTCTTATTTCTCAGTACTCTCTCTTACCAATCAAGTATCCTCACCGACTATATCACACAATTGAGATCGTCTCGTAAATCAACTGGTGGTGCCTCGAGTATGTGCAATGGATCTGACATATATTTTTTGAGTATAGATACATAGAATACATCATGTATCCGACTTAGCTTCGATGGCAAATCCAATATATAGGCTACTGGGTCTATCCTTTTTACTATACAAAAAGGTCTAATATATCAAGGATGTAACTTTTTTCGGTTTCTAAAACTTATTATTCCTTTTCAAGGCAATACTTTCAAGAAAACCTGGTCATCTATTTCAAATTCCAATGCTCTCCTCCGATTATCAGCGTAGGATTTCTGTCTATCTTAGACTGCTTTCAATCTCTCTCTGATAATTTTTATTTTTTCAGTGGTGATCTCAATCAACTCAATATTCTTGAATTTTCTATCACCAACTTCATCCTAACATATTAGGCAAGGTTATCAAAATCACGATTTTAATTAAAATTATTTTCTATTTAAAAAATCGAAACATAAAATTAAAACGTAAAAATGAAATGTAAAAATAGAATTTTTAATAATATATAAATAATAAAAATTTTAAAATATTTTTATAAATTAATAAAATCAATCAAAATCGATCACAATCACTCAAAATCGATCAAATATTTTTACTGTTTTACAGTTTTTGACTTTGATAAAATCAAAATCGTTTTATTGTTAAAATTACGATTTTGATCGATTTTACTATTTAAAATCGCAATTTTGATAACCGTGATATTAGGGTTCTGTATTTTCTATTATACAAAATCTCATAAGACGCCATCCCAATGCTAGTCTGATAACTATTATTGTATGCAAACTCTATCAACGATAGGTGCGTATCCCAACTGCCTGAAAATTTAATAACACATGCTTAAAGCATGTCTTTTAACAGCTAGATGGTCCTTTCTAACTGTCCATCAGTCTGAGGATGAAATACAGAACTGAAAGTCAACTGAGTGGCCATAATTTTATGAAGTCTTGGTTAGAATCGAGATGTAAAACGGGGATCTCGATCTAACACAATAGTAACTGGCACTCTAAGCAGCCTGACGATCTATGATATATATAACTTAGCCAATTTCTTCAAAAAAACATTTATCCTAATTGGCAGAAAGTGAGCTGATTTAGTGAGTCGATCTATTTTCCACTATACTATCATTAGTTATAGCTCCGATTAGAGGAGGTTCTCGTACTCTGATGTTGATTTTAAGGTCATAGCCACTAAAATGACAGAATTTGATTGAGGGATGATTGAGAGATGGTTTGGGACAGAGAGAGAGAAATGGTTATAGAGACGAGAGAGAAAAGAGAGGGAAAAATAGGGAAGATGACCCCCTATGCTTTCATATATAGAGGCCCTGAAATGACTAAAATACCGCTCTAAAACGTGCTCAGATGTGCGACTTGTCATCATGTATCGATACTTGACCTTTATGTATCGATACTTCATCATAAAAAGGGATCGTTCATGTTTCAATCCATCTATATATCGATATATCATCACAAAAAGGGATCGATCATGTTTCAGTCCATCCATGTATCGATACTTACTTAACTGAACCTCCAAGTATCGACACTTCCAGTCAAACATGGGTTCCAGGTCTAAAAGTGCCTCGAGTATCGATACTTCTTCCACAAAGTATCGATACCTTTACTATTTATCCTGACTACAGGGTATTAATACTTGTCTCCTTAAGGTATTGATACATTGAGTCCCACTGTTCATCACTATTCATAAGATATCGATACTTTCTCCTTCAAAGTATCGATACTTCATTTTCTGTGCTTAAGTATCGATACATCAATCCCATGTATTAATACTTTCAGTCCTGGGTATCGATACGTGCCTCCTCTAGTATCAATATATTTTGCTCCCAGAGTCAAGTATCGATACATCAACACCCCATGTATCGATACTTTCTCTGTTCACTCTATTTTGGGATAGTAACTTCAAATAGCCATAACTTTTGACTGGAATGTCCTCATAGAACCCATAATATATCAACGAAAAGCTCTCTGTAAGATCTACAAAAGAAATGCAATTTTTTCTCAATTAGAGGTGATTTTAGGGTTAAATATCTAGTTCTTAGTGATAGACTCAAATTTTATACCACACACCTTCTCAAAAGTAAATTTAAGTTATCTTACCATCTAATACATGATCTATACATGACATCATACAAAAAATCTCATGAGGGAAGTGCACACAAACCAATAGGAATGGCATGCCACTAATTATTAAATTTATCTTACCATCTAAGGGACGAGTTTCACATGGAAGGGCATGCCACTAATTATTATAAATACCCATATTCCTCTATTGTGAAAGAGGTTAGAGGTAGTCACAAACTACATACTTATTCTATATCGATATTTATAAAATCTTTTTCCTTCTATTTAAAATTTTTCTTTTCTCTTTTCTTGGACCTCAGGTCTAACTTAAGTATTAGAGTTTTTATGTTGAGAAATCGGTATTACTCCTAGTTTTTCTATGTTTTCAAGCAACTGAAAAGCATTCATCACTTTTTACCAATCTGAAGTGAACTTTACCAGGTCTACAACAATTAAGAGAGGTGAAATTTGCGTGGTATTTAAAATTTTTCTACTTGAAAGTTTTAGGAATTGATAATTAGCGCCATCTATGAAAAAAGACAAGAAGCTCTTTATTAGCTCATTGAAAAAACTTTACCCAAACATAACCAATGAACAAAAATGGTCAATAACTATAACTGCTATTCTCAGAGATCTTCAATAGAGAGGGAGGGAAACCTAACTGTTATCGTAAATTCAGCCCAAGGGCTTGAGTCATTTAGTAAGAATAATTCGTAAACTAACATGGCTACCCATCCAATAAGTAGAACGACTAATAAAGACTGATGGGTGAGAATCGCTTCAACTAACGGTGAACTAGAGAAATACCAGAGTAGGCTCATAGAAGAAGAATGACAAGGATAAATCGTAGAGCAAAGAAAAAGGAGTTGGAGATGAAGGCAATAGAGTTACAAAAGCTATTCACACATGGCATGGTAGAGTAGGCCATATAAAGTGGTTATGTTACTCAAGCCAGAGGAAAGTGCACACAAACCAATAGGAAAAAGGCGATTGTAAGTCCTTTGATGATAATTTTTGTAGGTGAAAAGCTTAAGTTCACAGCATCCTAGAAGGGTTAGAGGAAGATTATTGAGCAGGCCTAGGGCGATAAATTTTAATGCCCCTTTTTGAATTTATGATCCCCTAAAGTAGGTGCCCTTAAACACCCTTTATAGTTTGACTATCAACCTTCAATATGACATAAGAAACAAGCAAACTTTGGTTGACCGAAGGTCATAATTCAATGAACAATGATCTTGCGATAATACAGTCTGACACGCATTAGGTTAGAAAATCGATTAGTAGGTTTTTATGATGAACAAATTATTTAATTAATTATATTGAGTATTGAATTAAGTTGATAAATTACATTAATTAATTACTGAAATGAACATGTTGATTATGAATTTGACCTAATTGTAATTTGATTGCCTTTAAATATGAATACATAATATTGAATTTTATAAAATACTATTGTACTTACGATCAAAATCGAGAAAATAAAGTTTTAGGTTAATTGAATTGACATATCAACTAAAAGGATCGACCTTTGAGAAGTAAGGATTGATGCTACGTGAAGGAATGCTTAAATGAATAGATACTTAAAGGTGAGGAGATTGACACTTTACATGAGGAATTTCAATATATTGTCACTGTGGTTAAGTGTATCGAAACTTTTTGTTGAGGAAGAGTTTAACATGCCAAACAAAGCTAACACACTTAGAAGATAGGATCTATATGAAGACCCTTAAAGACAAAAGTATCAATACATAGCTTTAAAGTATTCGTACATGGCTATTGAAGAAAGTTCAGAGTACAATACATAATTGAGGATCAGCACAAAAGAAAGAGAAGATCAATATTCATTCTGGGATGATAAAAGTATCAATACATAGCTCACATATATTGATACATTGAACTTGAAAAGTTTTAGATTGAAAGAAAAGTCAATAAAGATCGATACTGTAATACTTTGATTTATTAATTAATATTTTTATTATTTTTAAAATGTATATTTGGAAGTTAATAGTGGTTAAACAAACTCATATTGATATTTGGTAAGGGTTTAATGAATATTTGGGTAAAATTGGTTAAGTAATGATCTCAACCGTGCACCTAAGTTTTTGAGCTAAATTTTTGTTAATTAAAATAGAATTTTAGCCCATGGTTTATTTTTATAGAAAGACAATTATATAAAAATAAATAGAAGTGAAATCGGAATCTAGATGAAGGAGAAATGACATTGGGAATAAAGGAGACTTGACTAAAATTTTTCAGAGAGCATGATAATTTTTAAGATACCTGAATGATATTTGCCATACTCGGGCCCAAAAATTAACTATTTTTATAATTTTGAAGAAAAGTATTGATATTCAGACTAAATTATCAATACTTTCAAGGTAAAACCCCCAAAAACAATACTAAAAAAGCCCAAAATGATTTTTTTAAAGAAAGTATCGATACTTCAGACAAAAGTATCAATACTAAAACACAAAAAGTATGATAGACAAGAAATAACGAAGATATGATTGATACGTATAAAAGTATCGATACTTTTGAGAAAAGTATCGATACTTTTGAGAAAAGTATCGATATACATGAGCCAAAAAATGATTATATTAATAAATATATTGATACATTTAGCTGAAATATCAATACTTATAAAGGAAAGTATCGATATATTTTGCAAACAACATCTATCGACTTATAGAAATAAATACCTAACCTGTAAAATAACCATTTTACTTATTTCTATTTCTCTTTTTTGTTCTTCTAAGGATAAATTTGTAACTTGCAAAGGCATTATAAAGGCCAAGGGTAAGAGATGGATCATTTTTCTTCATCTTCGTCTTTTCTTTCTTGAGAAAGGAAATATATTAGAGAGAGAGAGTAGAGAGAGAAAGATTATTTTGAACATAACTTCAAGTATACATGTTGGATTAGCATGCCATTTGTGTCATTGGACTCAAGTCAACGGGAGGAATCTGATTTTGATCGCACATTACCTAAAAAGTTACTAAAACGGTACCTAAAGCTCAACTGGGATTTTGACGAAAACCTGAAATCTTCTACCAAGAGCGAAAACCTTTTTGTTATAAGGTTTTATTGAAGCATTAGGCATCGAATGCTAAACAAAAGACTTGAGGAGTGAAATGAGAAATTATAGGGAGTGGACACCCTCCCCGCATGTGAGTAGATATATTTAAATTATTTTCATTTCATTAGATTATTTATAAAAATTATATGTTTTATTATTGAAGAAAGTTAGAAATTTATTCATGATAATGTTTTAAATAATTTATTATTTTATAAATAAATAATATGGCCTGTGATTGATTTGCTTGATAATTGAGATTGAAAAATGTTTTCAAATATATATAGGTTTATAAATGATTTTGACAATATATTTATTATGATGATTTTAAATAGTTTTAATAAGATTAATGAATTTTATATGAGTTTATGATAAATCTTGATTATAGCATACTTGGATATTCATTTGAGTTTGAAAATCTTTATAAATAATAAGTTGATAAATGTTTATTTGAATTTAATGATTTTATGTGATAATGTAGTAAGGGAACCAAATGCATTGGTTTATTTTATAGTGTTATGATAATCCTATAATTTGGATTCGATTTATGGATATTGAAGTCGAGGAGGTCGGACTTATAGATAAAGAGTAAGTAGCCTGGAACAGATCTAGATAAAGATCATCTAGGTTAGTGTAGAATAAAGTAGCTTGGGATAGACTAAGTTAATGGCCGCTAAGTGAGTGAGTGCACCCGTGGGATCGATAAAGGGGATATGTTGATCTAATTTATGATAGAGTGACCTACTAGGTGATTTTGTTGAAGACAGTTATATATAGATTCACATACTACTTGAGGTCAATGTCAGTAGTAGGCACCGTTTGTGTGAATTACGTGCATACTTTTATATTATAATAGAAGAATATTTTATTTAGTATTTATAGATTTTAATTGTATACAGAAAACCCATTGATGGCTCAGAATTGTTTCTAATAAGAGTAATTTCTGAAAAGGTTGGCCAGGTCCAATGATTTTAATATAATAAACAAGCCATAGTTTTTAGTAAACAAAAAGTTTTGATTTTTCAATTGCTTTATTTAAAGGCTTTCCTTAAAATAATTATTGTATACATTTTCATATGTATCTTATTCATATTCATATCCATTCATTTAGGGTACATTAGTGTACTTACTTTTTCCCACTTACAAGTAATATCGAGTTTAATTGAGTTTTTAGCGAGAGGTGGTGATGATATTAGGACAATAATCTCAAGTATATTTCTTGAACTCGACTTATACCTTATTTATTTGAGTCCACTGAGAAATTTTGAGAAAATATTTGTATTAGTTATTTGTTTTTGAAAAACTATAAAGGAATTTATAAAATTACATTTCTTATTCATTATCATATATTGATTTTCTATTTTTATTCATAAAATAATGTTTTAAATGTCTTGAGGAGACATAAAACTTGTAATTGATATGAAGTGATATGACTATAATAAGATGATATTGATTCAAAATTTGATAGTCAATCATGTGATGATTGAAATTTTGAGAATTTTAATACTTTAAGAAACCAGAATATTACTTGATTTATTGTTTAAAATTAAATTGGTAGTAAAAACGTTAATTTTGAGTACATGTTGAGTTAGAGTGTGATAGACACTTGAATTCAAATCAAACAAATGTATTGACACATACTATCATAATATCCACACATTATAAAATTTTATTCTATAATGACGATTTCTATAGCATTAAATGCAAACATTAATTATAGAATAAAGAGTCGTTAGAGAAGATCGTGCAAACATTAAAAAACTTCATTTCTTTAATAATCAAAGAACAACAAGGAAGAACAAACAGTAAACAAGCAAGAATAAAAATATTCTTTGAATATCATTTGCTATTAACTCTATGCAAAAACTTTCAAATCCTTCTATAGAGAGAAAGCTCATTCTACTCTTATTGTAAAATCAGCTTTTATGAGAGAATTTTTAATTTTTAATTTCCTTTATTTTAAATCAGTTGAGTTACACTTTACCTTTGTAAAGAAGTTAATTATATTATGTTTCACTTCACCTATATAAGAAGGAGAAATTTGTAGTGGCTACCCTTCATCAAAACGAATGAGTTTATTTGGATTTCTCTTGACCTATAAAAATAAAAAAGCTACTACTACCTTGGTATAGGGATAAACCAAGATGAGTGGACATAGGTCGGATTGTCAAACCATTATAAAACTCTATTTACCATTCTTTTTCTCTACTCTCTTTGCATTCATCTCATTTAATAAATATTAGTTATATTATTACGAAATTAGTTTCAAAAATTTTATTAAACTCAATTCATCCCTTTCTTGGGTATTGTTATTTGGGTCAACAAGTGGTTTTAGGGCTTAACTTTGTATCAATAAGACTTGTATTTTAGAGTAGTAGATCAAAAATGGTATCTAGTAATAATACCAATCCATTCATTGAAGGTTAATCCACCCATAGGCCCACATTTTTATGGTTCAAATTACGCTTATTGGAAAAGACGAATGCAAATATATCTAACTACTCTGGACTTTGAGAACTTGATCATTATAGAGAATTGATACACTTTAACCAAGAGCGATTGGACTATAAGAGAGAAAAATCAATTCACTCTTAGTGAGAAAGTAATGAATGTGTTATTTTGTGTATTACACATAATAGAATATAATAAGATTTATAGAATTGACACAGCTAAGGCCATATGGGATACAATAGAAGTCACACATGAAAGCATTAGTAGAGTAAAAGATTCTAAAATTAGTATACTAATGCATGACTATGAATTGTTCAAGATGCATATAATTATGAATTGTTTAAGAGGAAACCACATCAGAGTATTAAAGATATGTACACTAGGTTTACAAACATTATTAATGGTCTGAAAGCATTAGGAATATTAACATTGTAACAAAATTCTAAGGAGTTTGCCTAGGTTGTGGGTGTTGAAAATATGCCCTAGAATCAATCATATCACATTGTTCAGGGATATCATCATATAATATATATACTTTATACATTGATTGTAAATTTATTTATAATTATTAAATGGCATTTATTATATCATTTCACATTTTTTCAGTTGTTATATTAATTTTTAATTTAATTATTAATGCAAAATGAGATCCTATGATGTATTATGTGTCAAGACTCTATCTATAATGTATTGTAGATATGAGTACAGAGTCTATGATCTGAATACATTCAAATAAGTTTTCAATTAAGGTAATGTCATTAGAGATGATGACATTGCATGACTGACATGTTTTGTTATTGCTAATGATTGGTATTCGATACTAATAGTTGGGTGACGAGTCTTATGTTATAAGAGTATAAACATGGGTATTATGTTTGTGAACGTATTATTAAACGTGACCAAATACGACAAGTTATATGGGTGATTACCCATAGTCAATGATACGTTGTACAATCGTACTAGTGTATCACTAGTCCTTTAACCTGAGATATCATGGCTGTTCTCTACACTGAATCACATCATTCACTTGTG
>JAVXUL010163033.1:0-13252 GCA_035590515.1 Trichilia minutiflora | reverse complement strand
ATAGAACCTTCAAAACTATTATCAAGAACTAAACTGTGAGGCCTCAAGGGTTGGGCCAAAGCGGACAATAGTGTTGATAGACTTAGACCAAGTGTTACAATTGGTATCAGAGCCAACTCTCCTCCAGTACGATGATGGTGGTTCGAAAACAAACCAGACGAAAGCTGGTGGGCCTGTAACATTCCGATCCGATGAGGGTAAGAAGTGGCGTGGGATCAAGGGAGCCTGAGCAAAGAGCGACTTCTGACAGGCTTCTAGGACGGCAGGGATGAACTGAATCCCACATCGGAATGGAAGAGAAAGTTACTGGATTATATATGTAAAGTTGGGGATAGGCGGTGGTTTAACTCCAAGAACTACACAATTAAGCATACTTAGACGAGAGTAATACCAAGATGGATGACCTCTTGGGAAGTTCTCAGGATAACCCATTACCAAGAACAAAATGGTGAGGCCCCAAAGGTTGAACCAAAGCGGACAATATTATTGATGGACTTGGATCAGGTGTTACAACTGGATTCATCGATTCAGACATGGTGGGAGATATTGATACTAGAAGATCTGTTTTGAGTTATTTGATGACATTCTCAAAGGAAGCAGTGGCTTGGTAGTCTAGATTATAGAAATGTGTTGCTTTATCCATCACAGAGGCAGAATTCATAGCAATCACAGAAGCAGGTAAAGAGTTATTATAATTGAAAGAGTTTACACGGGAGCTTGGTTTGAGTCAAGAAAGCTTTGTGTTGCTAAGTGATAGTCAAAGTGCCATACATCTTACAAAGAACTCTATTTTTCATTCAAAACCCAAGTATATTGATGTTAGATATCATTGGATTCGAGATACTTTAGAGTCTAAAGAGATAAAACTCAAGAAAGTACATACCGATGATAATAGTGCTAATATGATGACCAAGACGCTTCCGAAGGAGAAATTTGAATTTTTTTGATGTAAAACCAGCATGATTTATGCGTGATTGAAGTTATGATTTCTCCCTATTTGGACTGGAGGGGGAGATTTGTTGGGTTTTGCCTAAGTTTCCAGCCCAAGGCCTACAATCTATTATAATCCTAATATAATTTAACCTCTCTCTCCCTCTCTCTCTATATATAATTCAATTACAATTGCAAAAAGACAAACCAATGCAAATAAGCTGAAATTAGAGAGTGATGGCAGCCAAAAAGAAAAAGAAAAAAGTAGAACCCAGAGAGACGACGTAGAAGAAAGAAAAAGCATTGGCGGCAGATTTTTCTGTAGAAAATTTCAATGCACAGTTTCTGTTTTTTTGATAATCGGAGGACAACCTACCGTCTGATTGAGCTAAAATTTAGAGGTACATTCAAGACATCTTGTTCTTCAATCTGGACGGTTTGATTGTTGTTGGATAATTATAACTCAGACCTAGAAGCCAATTTTGAAAGTGTTTATTTTTGGATGAGAAATATTTGTTTTCTACTAATTTCTGAGTTATTTTTGGGTTTATCTTCACTTGTTATTGTTGAGAGTGTTTACTCTATTGTTATTAGTGATTATGGGATAGATTTTATATCTACTAGATTTAGGTTTGTACTTAAAATTTTATAATAGTAGAAATTTAGGTAGACTCCGAGAATAGTCCTGTGATTTTTATTCTTTATATTAAAGGAGTTTTTCACGTTAAAAATTAGATTGTATTGATCATTATTTTATTATTTATATTTGTATTTAATGTGTTTGTTTAATTTCTTACAAAGAGAATTCCTCCGTAATTTTTTCATAATAGGCTATTACTTCAAGAAACAAAGTTAAGGCATATTGATGCTTGCTTCCAATACGATCAAGAATTACGGCAAAAGCTGCGTAAGTGAAGAAAGTTAATGAGATTGTTACGTATTCAAAATGGCGAAGACGATTTGAGGGTAAAATTTCATGATTAGGCAGTAAGGGTTGTTTCCGGAAACCCCAAAAAAGTTCATCCTGAAATTTTGTTGCCATGAGCAATAATTATGCTTGCTAGATCCCTAGTCCTTCCATACAGCTTTAACAATACTTCACAATAATATTTTTTAAAAAATAAGATAATTCACAAGATGAGCTTCATCATTATTTCTCACTTTCTAAGCTAAGCTTATTTTTGTTTAATTTTATATAAGATTTTATTATCATCGATTAAGTTCAAAAGAATGTAATAAAAATACCTTAATATATAATTATTTCATAAATTTTTACCTTTTTCACCAACAAAAAATTTATCTCCTTATAATAATACTGTGAATAGAGAATTGAACCCTCATTTACTTAACTCTATCGCTAAGTTAGAGTTTACTTTATTCCATTTCTACGCATTTACAAGTCCAGAAATTAATTACAATGTCAAGTAATTTATATTTTTGGGTGTGAAACGCAACAACTATGAAATGCAATGATGAATGGTCGGTGAAAGTTGAAATTTATTAGAAAAATTAGGTCTTCAACAATCCAAAAAGTTAACACTTTTTTCCGAAGTGCATGCTTTGAAAAATATTTTATGACAATATTTTTCAAAAACAATTTATTATTTAATTGTAAAAAATGGAAATCTATGCAATGGCAACATCACACATTCGACAAATGGCACTAATTCACACATTCGACAAATGGAACTAATTTTTGGTCATTAGTCATTGTAGCAACAGTATGGAGCTCTACCAACCAAAATATACAGAGAAGAGGATTTTTTTAAATTTAATATAATGACTCTTTGTGGAAACTAGAAAATTCCAAGTCCTAAAATAATGAACATAGCCTTGCACTTTTAGTTTCCTCTATTATAGAAGCACACCATAGTGAAGTCTGAGCGGATAGCGAGTAAATACAAAGAATATTCATGGCCAAATTTCTTCCAATCTTAGCTTCTCAATTCCTCTTTCTCTTCCTCTTCCTCCTCTCTTCCTTCACCAAAACTCGATCCACATCAGAATTCAAACAAAACCATGGCTACGCAAGAACCATGGACAGAAACCTAATGTATCTGGAAAAAGAAAAGCTAACCCATTTCACAGTTTACTGGCATGATATCCAAAGTGGCAAAAACCCTACTTCTGTTCCAGTTGTAAAGCCACCAGCAAATATGAACTCATCTGCTACTGGTTTTGGTATGATAAATATGATAGACAATCCATTAACAGAAGGTCCAGAAATTGGGTCAAAAATGGTGGGAAGAGCACAAGGGTTCTATGCTCTTGCTTCATTGGAAGAAGTTGGGTTGTTAATGACTATGAATTTTGCTTTCATGGAAGGAAAATACAATGGAAGCAGCATAACTGTGTTGGGAAGAAACACAGTGTTTTCAAAAGTTAGAGAAATGCCTGTGATCGGAGGAAGTGGACTCTTCAGATTTGCTAGAGGTTATGTTCAAGCTAGAACTCATAGTTTCAGTCTCAAAACTGGAGATGCTACAGTTGAATATAATGTTTATGTGTTGCATTATTGATCTTTTTAATTTCTTTTTTCTTTTTCTTTTCTTGTTTTAAGTTAAATAATTAAATGGTTAAATTCTCTGTTTTAATTTTCGTGGTAGTTGATCTTGATGATAGCTTTCGATATCTCAACCATGTTGTTGGGCACCTTTTTATTTATTTTCAGGAAAGTGGGGTTAGGGTTTTCTTTGTTAGCTGGCTCTTTGTCTTTTATTTACAATTGGATGGTTACTTAAAATATTGAATTAATGTTGCTTTTACTTGAATCATTCCGTTATGAGTAATGTTTAAACTCTAAAATTCTCGTAATACTTCAAAAAAAACTTTTATTAATTAAATCAATTAACACTCACTTCAAGTATTGACACCTTGAGTCATCGAATCCAAAAACATCAACTTTCACAAAAGAGACTTGAATCCTCTGTTTTAAAATTGGAGGAGAAAATTATCAACCACTCAAATAAAGCAAAGGGTGAGTGAATATTTTTTAATATTGCTCAAACTCTGTTAATTTAAATTTTTGACTTAAAATTTAGATAGAATTTTTATTTATTAAATTTGTGTAATTTAATGATTGAGATTTAAAATTAAAAAATAATATTTAATGTTGTTAATTTAACAACTTTATAAATCTTTAAATTATATAAATTCAATAAAAAAAAATTATGTGATTATTTTAAATAAAAATTTTAAGTTAAAGAGTTTGTGTTATGTTCTAATCTTACAAATCAGCACATGACAATTGCCACAAACTAAACAAATACGTTATAGTATATTAGAATATATCTCAAGGACATATAATATATTAAATTTATTTTCAAGTTAAATCTAAATATAAACACAATTATGAAATTATCAAAGTGCACATCAGTTCAATATTCTAAATTAAATACAAACCAACATCATTCATCAACATCAAATTGGAAATACAAAATACATTTGATTTCAATAAAAGGTCGGCCAAGTAAAACAAATACAAATCAGTTAATACAATTTTCCTTAACAGACTAAAGTATAAAAATAAGTCAGTACTTAAAATCCGCACTGACAAACTTTGGTCTGCTTATCTATGCCTAACATACAACTATATTATCCTAAAATGTGAAGGAAGTGAGTGAACATATAAAATAACTTACATTTTTTAATTACACGAACAGGTTATCATAAAACTTTTCACAACCCAAATAGTCAATAATAAATTCTTCCATTCAATAAATATAAGTGTGGCATAAAATATGATGAAGAGATTATTTCATAAACCCTAGGATCTTTTCTAAGTTCTCTAAAGATGTATTTATGGAAGTTTTTCAATTTTTGAAAAACTAAACATTTGAATGAAAAGAAACTCACCCAAATCCACTTTTAATTGAGCTTGAAGTCTTCCCCCACGCCTCCAAGAGTATCCACATTCTAACTTGATAAAGATAAAAATAGTAGAATGGTTGGACACTTGATAAATTTGCAAAACCTTAAGCAAGTTATATCAATATATCTTCATATATATGCATATATCCTTGCTATCAAAAGAAGAAATGAACATATCAAGATGCACTCTTCCCTTTCTTCTTTTCTTTCCTTGCTTTGAAGCTTGGATAACAATTTTTCAATTTACAAACCCAAATGGTCGAATATGGAGAACCCATTTCTCCCTTTGCTTTTTTCTTTTCTTTCGTTTATTGGTTTTACAAAATGAAAGCCATCATCCTCTTCCATGGTTTCCAACGTGTGTATATATATATATATACACATATACGTTGGAAAGGATGATGGCTTTCATTTTGTAAAACCAATAAACGAAAGATATATATATATATATATATATATCTAATGGTCACAAATGATTTTGAAACCAACTTTTTTATTGCCAAATAATTGGCAAGCATAAAGACTAAAGAAACAAAAGTAACCAATAATATAAAAGCATATGGAAATACATGTATATGTATAATTGGTGAAAAATAAAGAGTTATCCAAAATAATTAATAAATATATTATAATTACAAAATAATAATAATATAATACTATACATATAAGAAAATGTGAGTGACACATGGGATCTCGTCAGGAAGAAACGTGGCACCCTCCATCCCAAGTATTTCAACCCCTCAGGGGAATCCGACCTTAGGTCCCAAGGAGTCACTCTCCTAAGAGAATCCCGTCTCTGGTCCCAGGAAGTCACCCTCCTAAGAGAATCCTACTTTCGATCCCAGGGAGTCGACTTCTCAGGCGAACGCACACACCCCATGGGGCATCCAACAGCCATCAAATAGTTTACTTTCAGGACTTAGAGATGCACCAAAATTTTCAGGTATCCAGCGATCGAAGCCCTCAGGTAGGTAGCAGCCGAAGTCTTCAAAAAGTATATATCATCCCAGGATTGACCCATCCATCCCCCAAAAAGTACAAGATCAGCCTTACCACCACAGTAATCTCTCAGGGAAAACATTTCCTCTTCAACAGCATGCATGCAGCCTCATCTAGAGAACCCCTAATCACATACCCATGCTATCAAAAATGGGAATGATTATTGATATAGCAGATCCTATGATGGGAGTAGATACCCTACCCTAAGAGCTGCCTATCCTGTCCTAACCATTTTCAGATAATGTGATAGTAGTAAACCTAGAATTTACAGAAATATCAGCTGAAACATTAATGGAATGGGGCTACACATTGCCCAAAGACACTAGATTCTCATCATTTTCATTCTCTAATGCCTAGTCACCATCATCGAAGCACTATAAAAGGGGGGTTCTTTAACAAAGAAAGGGGATTTTGGATTAAAGATTCTCAGAGAGCCGATTTTGGAGTGATTTTGGCATTCTTCTTAGGCGCCCATTTGGTATTTTCCTCCAACTTTCTTCTTCTTCACACTTGATAAAGGAACCTTTCCTCACATTTAATTTCGAGTTACTTGTCGTGATTTACCATATTTTCCTTCATCATTTCTGACTTAGGTATCGGTGTTTTTTCGTCAGGAACCCCTCCCGACGTGACTCTAAAAGTGTTATTATCTTACAGAGATTTGGAGGTAAAGCCCTACTTGCAAGGATCCGACCATCAACTTTCTCCAACGTAGATATGGTGACGTTACGATCACATTCATATTCAGAATTCAACAGTTGACATCATCTATGAAAAACTAATAAGAAGCCATTAATGTATCACTTGTTAAGGAAAGAGAAGAGAAAAAATGGTCTCAAAATCTTGATAAATTCAGATGGTAGAACAATTATGGGAAAGAGAGGGTTCTAACTCTACTGAAAGCACTGCCCGAAAAAGAGGGAGAGTCCCGCTCACTTAGGAAGGACCCTAGCCTGGGAGTGAACACATCAATAAGCTCCTGACTAGTAGGGTCGAAGCATTGGAAAGATAGCTCCTGGAGATTAGACGACAGATGGCCAGGGAACCAGCTTCCTTGATAAGGAAAAGATAAATTCCTTGGAACAGTCATATGGAGAGAATTCGAAGGTTCAAGAAAATGTATGGTTATGCATCTAAACCCAAGATGACATCTTTACAAAAAGAAAAGGCTAAAGCAACAGAGAAGTTGGTGGATGAACCCGAGCCCCTTAGCAGGTCAACACTCCCTTTAAAATTTATGAAGGGCGGGAGCTAAGAAGAAATAACAACGATAGACATCACAAAGAAAAGAGTAAATGGAGAGTGGAGCACAGCTTGGCCCTCGTTGACATGAGATTTTACCTCAACAAGAAACATGCTGGAGAAAGAGAAGACGCAGAAGCCACTGATAGAAGGGAGATGAAAGAATGCGTGAGGAAGATGTTGCAGAAAATGGAAGCGCAGAGTATTCTTACGAATACTCAAGGAAAGAAACCAAGGACTGTGGAAGCCCCTGCCTCCGCCTTCACGTTCCTCTTCTCTAAAAAAATTTTGGTATTATGCCTTCCCAAAAAATTCAAGATGCCTCAGCTAACTATCTACTCTGGGAAGACTGATCCCTCCCTGCATATAAACACGTTCAGGGAGATGATGCTAATTCAGGGCTTGACAGAACTACAAATGTGCTGACCCTTACCCCTGACTCTAGAAGGACTAACCAGGTACTGGTATAAGAGTCTGTGACCCGTCAATATCTATAACTTCGATCAACTGACGACCATCTTTGAAAATGAGTTTAAGAGAATAGTGGCCACCACTCAAAACCTGAATACTCTGTTGACCATATGCCAGAGCCCTACAGAGACATTGGAAGGCTTTGTTAGGAGATATCATAAAAAAGTAATAGAATTGGATGTCTATTACCACTTTTAGCTTTAGAAGGATTGAAAAAAGGCCTTCGAATGGAGAGGGCCCGGTATCCTATCCATTGACATACAATAAACACATATGAGCCAGCCTGAAATGAGCTGCTCGATGAAATTAAAACAGAGAGAAAAATGCTCCTAAGGCTAAAAAAAGAGACTCGAGCAGCCCCAAGCAGGAGAAAGCCTTCGCGGGATGATCGACAGAAAGGTAAAAAAATCGCTATTGAAACCCCAGGTACAACAGGAGGGACGTAGATAAAACTGACAGAAATCGGGATAATTATTTTTCCAAGCCATACAAGGACAAAAGACCCCGAGATTCCCTCTAGTAAGGAATCCTCCTAGGGAAATAGAGCAGACAGCTGCCTAAAAATTCATGCCACTAAAAGCTCCTCTATCAAAAATTTATGAGTATGTCAGAAATGGAAAACTCTTGGCACCACACCCTCAAAGTATGAAGGTAAAAGTACCCAAGAAAAATAAGGATCGATTTTATGAATTCCACAAGGAAGGTAGCCACACAACTAATCAATGTGAGAATCTATAAAATTAGATCGAGATACTAGTTAAAAATGATTACCTCACTAACTATATTGTGAATTCCTCCATATATCCCCCCGAGAGCCAGTCAACATTAGAAAGATGAAGATGACCAAGGACCAAACAGCATCATGGTCATCTCAGGAGGATTTTTGAGTAGCCTCTGAGGGCTTATTGAACACTAGCTAGGAAGGCCCTCACTAAGTGGCTCGGGCAGTCAGATCTGGAACATACAAACTAGCCTAACTCAATGACAATGTCCTGAAAAAGGTCTGAAAATTGGGAATGCAAAAAAAAGTATTGCCTTTAAGAGAGCCCCTCCTCAAGTTGGCCTACTTGTAACATTCATTTGTATTTTCTCGTGTGTGAATAAAATAGAATGTTTGAATCTTTCTTAGCATCTCCCAGAGTCTCTGTTGCCTCAATATTCTCCTCCTAGTGTTAAGGTTGATCACGGGCCCTAAAATTCTTTAACGCTAATCGAATTAAAAATCTTGTCTATCCTAGGAGGTGCCGTAAGTCCCTAGTCCAAGTCAGGCATCCTGAGAGTTTAAGACCTAGTTTATAATTAAGGCGTGATAAACCCTGATCATGTCAGGTCCCCTCCTAGTCTTAAGGTTAGTCATTGGCCCTAAAATACCTTAACACTAGTCAAATTGAAAATGTTATCCGTCCTAGGTACCGTAAGTCCCTAGTCCAAGTCAAACATCCTTAGAGTCTAAGACCTGATTTTTGATTAAAGCGTGATAAACCCTGGTTGTGTCAGGTGTCCTCCTAGTCTTAAGGTTGGTCACGGGCCTTAAAATTCCTTAACACTAGTTAAATTGAAAACCTTGTCCGTCGTAGGTGCCGTAAGTCCCTAGTCCAAGTCAGTCATCCTGAGAGTCTAAGACCTGATTTGTGATTAAGGTATGGCAAACCCTGGTCGTGTTAGGTCCCCTCCTAGTCTTAAAGTTGATTACAGGCCCTAAAATTCCTTAACACTAGTAGAATTAAAAATTATGTCTGTCCCAAGTGCTGTAAGTCCCTAGTCTAAGTCAGGCATCCTAAGAGTCTAAGACTTGGTTTGTGATTAAGGCGTGGTAAACCCTTGTCGGGTTAGGTCTCCTCCTAGTCTTAAGGTTGGTCGCGGGCCCTAAAATCCCATAACACTAATCGAATTAAAAATCATGCCCATCTCAGATGTCATAAATCCCTAGTCCAAGTCAGGCATCCTGAGAGTCTAAGACCTGATTTGTGTTAAGGAATTGTAAACTCTAGTCGGGTCAGGTCATCTCCCAGTGTTCAGAATGGCTTTAAGCCCCTGAAGGCCCCAGACCCTAGTCGGAGCTGCTCCTAGGGTCTCTAGTGGAGTCAAGCTCCAAAGCTCTCTAAATGAAGACATTCGAAAACCCCTGACCCTAGTTGAAGTTGTTCTTAAGGCCTCGGGTGAAGTCAGCTCCAAAACTCCTCAAATGTACTACTAAACCCGAAATGTTTATGGCCACCCGTGAAGTATAGACAGTAACTATGCTCATTTAGCTTATTTATATTCAAGCCGTGATTAAAGATTCTTTAGAGATCAGTTAATTAAAGAAGAAAAATTGGCCTAGGTGACACACAAAAATTAGTAAAATTTCTTTCCGTTGATAAAGAAATAAAATAGCACATGTATATGTTAAAATATCTTTTCCATGTAAAAGAATCAGTTCTAAGCAGTAGAACATCAAAGAAATTTTTACAAAAAATATTCTAAGTTCTAAAGTACTCGGGGGAGGATTTATTCACCATCAGTCTAGTATATTTACCAGTATATCTTCAACTCGAGAAGTAGGAGGGGCTTCTTCGTTATGTGTCTGGGGGGCAGGAGGATTCTCTTCCCTCTCTCCTATTGAGGGAGCCTCTTCATCATGCATGGCTCAGGAAGGAGAAAGAGCATCTTCCTGAATCACTGACAGATCTTGAAGGGTCAATGGTTCAGTACCCCTGATGGCTGCCTCAGAAAGACCTTCCGTTGTGTCGATAGAGTGATCCTCATCTCTCAATCTTCCTTTATTGGCAGTTATGTTGCCCACCTAGACCGCAGTGGCATCATCTAAAGAACAGGTCCCAGAAGTTCCTGGGACGTCGCGGCCCAACTGGTCGAATAACCAATGCAGATCCAGGTCTAGGTACTCCTTGAGGAAAAGGCGACTTGTCAGGTCTATGCCCTCATCAACTCGCTCGTCATACCAATCAGCGAGTTGAGCTAGCACCTCCTCCAATTTTTTCTTTTGCTCCTCGGAGGACTACTGTAATATCTTGTGCGCCTCCCCTAAAACCCAGAACTCCTCTATCAAAAGTTAGTCCTCTCATCCGACCTCACCAAGTCTGATAGGACCATTGAATATTGCCCCTCAGGCGATCATCTTTCTCCTTCAGGGTTTGGTACAGCTCATTCAACTTATTGAACTGACCAATAACCCTTTGTCTAGCCCTCTCGATGAGATCATTCTTAGCCTTCAGGGTTTGAAACCGAGTCTCAGTGACCAGCAGCTTTCCCTACATGTTTTCTTTCTCATTAAGTCACTGAGTCCTCTCCCCTTCCAGGGTAAAAATCTTGGCCGTCAGCTCTTCTCTTTCCCAGACGGCCTTCTCCTATGTAGCTACAATCATATCCTGGGCCTTTTTCTCCAACTTCTTCACGGTATCGAATGGTTGCTTCCTGACAACAAGGGTATTCCTAAAGTCATCAATGAAAAGGTCTAGCATGTAGGCATTTTGGATCAAGAAAAGGCACAAGTGTGATCAATATCTCCAAAAGAAAAAAAAAACTATCAAGACTCAAAGGAGAGAAGGACTCACCTAATGCGAGAGGATGCTCAGCCAATTGAGAGCCTCCTCTGAAGGCACGTTCGTTATATCCTCGCCTCTCTTGAACGAGATTACCTCCCGAACGAAATTTGCTAAGAGAAGAAGATACCCAAAATTCTCCCTTTTATCCTCAGGGAGATCCTCCACCAAAATCTCGTCCATATCCCCGACGCTTTTCTTAGTAGCCAGAAACGAGTCCTCTATCTCAAAAAGGGGTGGCTCTTCTCGTCCTTGTCTAGCCCTGGAGCTCGATGATTGATCATTCAAAACTTCTTTTGGGTCAGTTTGATATTTTTGGCCCTAACCCAAGGCCTCTTGCATATTTTATCCCAGGACCTGGGGGACTGTTGAGCCCTCCACACGGTCTGGGACCCTCTTTGGCTGACTGTCAACTAGGCGAGGTGAAAGGTCTACTTTCTTCTTCTTCTTCGCCTCAGCCTGGCTCTCATCAATGGACCTTTTTCCTTGTCCTTGGCCAGAGCTGAGTCAACTTTTTAAGGACGCTTCATTGGTTCCTCCCTCGATTCCTTAAAAGAAATGCCGTTCTCCTTAGGGCAGTCGATTTTCTTCCCTCCCTCCTCTTTTGTCGGCCCCTTTTCTTTGCCACTTGGGGCCTTTGTCTTCGGGTCAACAGCCCTAGAAGTTTTCAGGGCCCTTCTGGTAAGCATACCTTTCAGGACGTCGGTGGCCTTCCTTCTGTCCACTAGAGTCCTTTCAGTCCCTATCTCTATACCAAGGAAGACATGATTAGTAGTCAAAATGAAAGGGTAAAGAGCCAGTCAAGAAGAGCGATTTGAGTAAAGAAGATACCCTTATTCATCTGAGCTCTCAGTTTACAGGGCTCGCTTTTAAACACCACCTTGGATTTCAACCTTGAGGCCATCAGACTGTTTACATTCAGCAGTTGCTTCACATCCATAATATAAAGCCCTAGGAGTTTGTTCGTGACACCCACTGGGATATCTGTCTGGTTCCTCCCAGCAACTACAATAAAGAACCTGTCAGCGTCAATATAGCCCTCTCCTCAGTAAAGAGCAAAAGTATCTATCGCATACATACCAGACTCCTGAAAGGAGAGAGGAAGAGAGCAGGGAGAAGGCTCGGTATAATCTCTGCTGACAATAAAGCAACGATCTTTTCAGTCCTTATTGTAGGAAGGAGTGCCCTTCACTCTAGACTGGAACCCTCCATGAACTTAGAGGAAGTACCACCCGGGGTACTGGTTGG
Source organism: Trichilia minutiflora (assembly GCA_035590515.1). Lineage (NCBI taxonomy): Eukaryota > Viridiplantae > Streptophyta > Magnoliopsida > Sapindales > Meliaceae > Trichilia > Trichilia minutiflora. The sequence goes on along the minus strand of JAVXUL010163033.1, from coordinate 950 downwards.
TATTTCTCCTGAGAGAATACAAGTGTAGTACCTCGTCGAGAGTTGGAGCAGGACTCTCCTTGAAGAAGCTTAGCATGTACAACCTACTCAAGATCCTCCAACTGTTCAGAGTAAGCTAGTAGGGAGGGATCTCGAAGGCTTCAAAGAGCCTGACAAAGTAATTCTGCAGGGGAATGTGGGCCCTCAATAGCAAGTGCTCTTTATTAAACCCCATTTTCCCTGAAGCCAGGTCGCTCGGGACCTTATTCCCAAACAATATCCTCAATTGCACACTGTCAGAGATATCAAAAGCCTGCCTATAGGCCAATAGGTCCGCCTCATTCACTGTTGAGATGAACCAATCTGCTTTATTTAACCCCCTAGCTTGAGTCTGCTCGGACGAATCCCTTCCATCTTCATCTGATAAGCACCAGCACCTGCAAACACACAAAGAGAACAGAGGACAAGGGAGCAGAAGCAGAAAGCAACCTAAAATCAACAAGAAGCAAAAGTAGAAAGAGAGTAAGAGAGCACCAAGGTTAGAGCAAAGCTTTCGTAGAAGGCAGAAGAGTGAAAATGACAGCTGAGGAAGCGGGGTATTTATAGGGAGGAAAGATCCATCTTCATAGTCGATCTGAACGGACAGGGGATGGCCACGTGTCCAAGCCCCTTCAATGCTTTCATGGCTCAAGGAATGATTGAGTACAAACCATTCGGGTTCTAACACGTGGTTCATTCACAGTCGAATGTTCAAAATTTTTTAAAAAACAAAGCGTTACAAGCTCAAGGATAGCTGTGTGACACGATTTCTGACACACAACATTTAATGGGGAAGAGTTAAGGATCTTAAGAAAAGAATGTCAATAGGCAACTAACGGCATCAGGGGCAAAGTAACTTTTGAAGTGCTCTAACCGTCTCAGCGGTTACCTTTTTCACAGTTAAAAGTTTGGCTTAGGTCCTATGAATTCCC
>JAVXUL010163022.1:0-13253 GCA_035590515.1 Trichilia minutiflora | reverse complement strand
ATTTTTATTAATTAATTTTTTATTTTTTTATTTTTTTTAAATTTTGTAGGGAGGGGGTTGCCATCAATGTGGCTCCGCCTCTTATCTAAAAAATCCACTTTTTTAGATATGGCCATAAAGCACATGTTTGTTACTTCATTGCGATTTTTTGATCTAAGAAGCTTTCCCCTTCATAATCCCAAGTGGCAACCATGGTCTTCATTTTTTTTTTTTTTGAATTTCATGTATTTGATGAGAGGGTAATCAACTTTCATGTGACCGGGTTTCTAGCATTTGAAACAAGTGATCTCATTCTTCTTCTTTTTTTTTCTACTCTTAGCTCGTCACCTTGATGCTCTTTGAAGTCCTTTTTTTCAAAGTTTTTCTTAAATTTTATGAATTTCTTGAATTTTCTCAATGTAAATTATCTTCACTTTCATAACACATTGAAGCTTTCTTCTTTTTCCTTTATCAACTTTGTCATCAGATATCTTGTTTTTGTAATCTATAAGTGATTTAATGAGGGCATTTTGGAATAAAGTATTAAGTCTTCAGCCTTTTGAATGGCTGTCATTTTACTTTACATTCCTTTGACATTGTTTGCAAATATTTTTCTTAAAGCTTTTAGTAAGTTGACTATATTTGTAAATCTGGTGTATATAATATGAATTGATTTTTGAGGCTCTATCTTAAATAGCTTATATTACCGAATAAGCTTACTTACTTAACTTTGAATCTTTGACTTAGACTTGTTTCCTTATACATTACTTTTAGTGCATGCCAAATATTGTATACAGTTTCACATCCAAATATGCTATGAATTCTTTTTTATCAATAGCGTAATACAATGCATTTATAGGTTTAGCATTCAAGAAAACCTTTCTCAATTCTACCTTATCCCATTTATCCTCCGACTTAGGTACGTTTTCTTTTTTATCGTTTGTTTTCTTTAGAATGAATGAACTGCTATTTACAATTCTCTACAATTTATAATTAGTAACTCGTAGGTAGATTTTCATCCTTACCTTCTATAAAACTCAAGAGCTACCATTTTTTTCTAAAAACAATTGCTGTTAAGGAAGATGTATCATGCATTCACACACAAGTGTCCATTATATTAAAATCAAGGATGCAGCCAAACTTTGATTTATCAATAATTACCCCTTTAACATCAGCACGAGGATTCGAACTAGTAACCTTAGCTATGATACTACTTGTAAAACCTCAAAAACTATCATCTATCTTAAAAGTAATTACTGTTATAAAGGGTGCATAACTTTATAGTGCATTCACACAAAAGTGCCCACAACATTCGAATCCAGAGAAGTATGTTAGATGCAGTCAAACTTTGATCTATGAACACCTTCCAATAGGAATGGTCATTCCCATAAAAAAAAAAGAGACCAAGAGGTGGATTATTTCTTAATTTATTGTAAGATTGTCATAGATCACATTAAGATTATTAAATTCTATTCAAGAGAATTAATTTCTGATACCAATTAAAATCCTAATGTACAACTAAAGAGGAAAAGTAAATTAGATTTTTTAAAAACTTTAAAGTTATAATCAAAATTTTAATTACCTAATTTAAACCTTAACCACTATAATAAACAAGTCGATTAAAATATCATGAATATAAAAAAGATAGGATTAAAAAATTTTATGCCAAAAATTTTATAATGATTCTATTAAACTAAACTTATTTCACTTTTTTATCAGTAAAATCCTAAATATATGAGCAAATATTATCAATTTTTGTGGAGGTTAATATTATTTATTGAAATAAGCGAAAAGGTCTTTATCAATTGTAGTAAATTAGTAATTGATAATATGGAATTACCTATATTTATGACCTTGTTGCATTTGGACATTTGGTTGTTGGGCCAAAGAACGGTGAATATTTATTCGTACGAATTGGTAGTTAAAAGACGTGTCATTGTCCGAATTGGTATTTCCAAAGACATTTCTCGCAGCAGGAACTGCTCATCTGGTTTACAGCCACACAAAAAATCGTACCCAACTGCAAACGCACGTGAATATGATTTCGATGAAAATAACGTTGTCTTTGAATAAAACCGTAATTACAAATATAAACTCATATTTACAGTTCGATGTAATAATAATATATTATTATTATTATTATTTACACATCTTAATATTTATAATAAATAAAAAATAACATAAATTACACAGCAATAATATAATGTTATGGCAATAACTTATATAAAATTTTGTATTTTTAATATTATTAATTTAAATTTATAAGTATTTCTCCTTTAAATCATTATTTTTTTAAAAAAAGATATTAAATATTAACTAGTAGAAATGAGTGTCTGTTAAATACGTCGTTTGAAATAAAAATTTGGACATATGTATACTATCTATTTTAATTATATATGAATGTGAAGTATTTTTATTATTTATTTAATTCTAATTCTAATTATTATCTTCCTTTACCACTACACAACCGTATATGACAATGGAATATTTTCCAATATTCTTTCCCCGATAACGACTCAATTTTGAGTATCGCCGTCCTATGAATATGGACCCTAATATTCTAAGGATCGTATTGAAGAACGTGGGATATTTTGCACAACCCATCACCCAGGCAACCTGAAATCTTGGCAACACACAGCCTTCATGCAATTTAAAATATATATATTTTTGAAAGCAATTGATGACGACGATCAACAATGGTCAAATTCAGATTGCGAGATTGTATACACGTGAGTTTCATCAAATTTGTATTCAAGTCCGCAAGCCATGCAGATTTTAAAAATATTATATCATATTTTAAACATGCAGATTTTTTTAAACATGCGAGTTGGATATATTTGCACCAAAAAATTTGAGTTTTTGGGTTGGCTGAGTTGGGTGTGGGTTTTTTACTGCTTTAATGGATACATTTGAGTCAATCCAACCATCCGATTGATTTGGATATATTTCAATTTTACTTGTTCAAACTGAAAGTGTTGATTTGGTTTTTGAAATGGACTCAATTTAAATTGATAAAATTAAATTCATCCAATAAAATTATTAAATAAAGAATATTAATAAAATATATAATTTTTATTTAATTTAATAAAAGTAAAATAAACTTGACCACACATTATTATTACTTAAAATATAAATACGATTTATTTCAATTTTCTTTTATTTACAACTCACTTTTTTATTTAAATATTATAATTATATTTTTAATTTATTTAAATAAATATTTTTCTTTTTTAATTTAATCAATATAAATAAGGTATTAATCCCTAAATAATATAATATTTTAAAAGGTCTAATAATAATATATAAATTTAAATTAATGTTAATTTTTTAATTATTTTTTTGACTTAAATCCCATTTCAATCTAAACCAAACTAATTCAAATTGATGTTAGTTTGAATCATATCGTTTTATATGTATTATTAGTATTGGTGCATAAAATATCCGGTGACGTTCTACCACCAATGAGAAATAGTTCGGTAGGTAAGACGGTTGTGATATGGTTGAAATTTTATCGAAGATTCCCTGCAAAACAATAACACCCTGGGAGTAATGCCGGATGAATTTTTCGACGGAAAACTTTAATGCCTAAGTCAATGAGGATGAAGGAAAGAAGAAAAGAGGGAAAACGGAATTAAGCAAGTGAAAGAGAGACAGTTGAGAGAAATTCACAGCTCCAAAGGAAGAAGATCCAATTCTTCTTTGTGTTGTAGTTCATCCCCTTTTATAGGGCCAGAATAATAATTAGGAAAGGGAATCAATCTAATAATTTTCAAATCGTACAAACCAAAGTTTTAAAATAAATAAAATATTTTCAATGTTTTCACAAATTGCTTTATTTTAATTCTTTTAACTATTTCATATAATAGTTTACTTATAAAGTATACTTCTATATACTCATCCATCTCTCACCCTTTAGTTTTAGATGTAACTAAGCATTTTGAGAGATAGAAATGGTGGTACCCTTGAGGTTTAGTAATAATTTGATAAGTTTCCTTCTCGACTCACATGTTTAATATTCGAGTCCACTGGGATGTGTTCGAATATGAAATTTCTGATTTCAGTTGAATATGTTTTATGTAATTTATTAAATTTAATGATTTATATTCATGAAATATTTTGATATGATTTTGGATGAAGATGAAATGATTCTATATATGAAAATTTTGATTGAAATGAATAGGTTTGATTAAATTTTTACGATTAGGTTTGGATATATGTTATGAGATGAGATTTTGAAATTTAAAATGAATGAGTTTTGGATTGATTTTAAGTACAATGAATGTCTTACAAGTTCTTCAAGTATATTTTAGATATTAAAATGTATTTCGCGAATTTGTTATAATTATCGTGTGTAGGCCCCACTGACAGGAGCAAGACAACAATTAAGAAAACTTGAAAAATAATAGTAAGATAGAAAAAGCTAATTTAGAACTACACTTTGATACCAAAATGATGTGAATCTTTAGGAGAACAAGAATAAATAAAGATTGAAACAATAATTAAAAAGGAGATGCTAAACATTAGGTAATTATGATCAGTGAATTTGAACACAAGAATTTATGGCAAAAGTATTTTCTTTATACGAATATGGTAAATCTCAATTCAGTAATTCTGTTTATTCTTTAAATTTTTTTCTTCTTTTGAATCAAACAGAATGTACATAACTAAATAAGAACAGAACAATTAAGAGATTAAACGAATTACTTTTTTATATTTTTTTCTTTTAATATATATAACGAATAAGAAATTAGGGTTTAGTCAAGAACAATTAAGAAAAACCTAAAAAATAATATTAAGATAGAAACCTAACTTAAAACTTAACTATAACACTAAGATAATGCAAACTTTAAGGAACATAAGAAGATCTACAACACACTAGGATACCACAAATCTAGAAAATCTAAATCAAAGTTTAGATAGGACCTTGACCCAATACTTAGATTAATTCTTAAATCAGAGATATATTAAATTAAAAGTTCAAAGAATAATAATCAAGCAAAGAGTCATAGGTATAAATTGATGATAACAAAGATGCCATACTCAAGAAAGATATTTTTAAATGATAAGTTAAGTTTAAATACCACAAGAATAAATTCTTAATAAAATCTCAAAAAAATAAAGAGAAAAGCTCTTAATTTACTATTTATATAATTGTTCATTAACTTAAGGTTTGCAATCTTTAAATATGCAACTAATATAATTTCTAAGATAAAAATATTTCTACTTACTTAAAACTTAAAATAATTAAATAAATAAATAACTTTGGGTTTAATTAAATAATTGTCTTACCCAGATAATAATTAAATATCTTGTTAATAATAAATTAACATAACTAAAACTCAAAACACGTAACTTGACTAGTTAACTTAATTCTTGAACTTAAATCAAATTAATCAAGTGTAGCTTCTCTTCCGCACTCAGATTGTTAAGATTGACCAGAATTAATGATTATGTTTTAATTCTACTCCTTATCACTTGAATCATCCTATTCAAATCTTCGCACATTTCTTTAACTCTAATTTATATAATCAGACCTTCATTACTGTGCAATTGATCACTCTTTTAACTTTTTTGCATACTAATTTAATTCTCATCATTCCCCCATCTTCAAAAGATTTTTTCTCAAATCATCTCTTACACCAAAATGAGAAAGATCAAAAACATTAGATATGACACTAACATTATACTTATCTGATAAATCAAGCTTGCAAACATGATCATTGATGCTTGCGACCACTTAAAACAACCCATCTCCTTTTTATTGTAATTTAGAACTCTTTTATACTAGAAATCTCTCTTTTCTCTTAATCATCCAAATCCAATATCTGAACCCAAACACAACTATTTTTCATGCTTGATATATTTTTCAGTTCTTTACTCTATATATTGTCACACTTTTTCGTATAATTGCTTAATCATTTTAGCTTTCTTTTTATTATTTTAATTAATCCGATCTTTAATAAATAAAATTAATAAATTTAATAGAATAAGTGGATTGAGACCATAATAGTATTAAGTGATCATTATCTTACTCTAAAATAGTTTGTAAATCCTAGCTTTAAAGAATCAAAATAAAATATTTATTTTTTTAATTTCACACTTTAAAGCTCCAACGTCATCTCATACGTCATCCAAAATTTGAATATAGGTAAGTGCCACAAAGACAGGTAAACGAGAAGAGGAGAAGGCAGCAGCACATATCAGAAGCCTCGGGCTCAAATGGAACGTGTCAACCTTTTCTAATTTTCTTATAATTAATTGTTAATGGTCCCACTGGTGAGGTCTATCTAATAACACAGATCAGAAGGCGGCCGGACCATATTATCCAACTGCTGCGTCAGCACTGACGGTCAGAGCGGGCAAGCACTTTGTTCCCCGAAATTCGCGACAAAACATTAAATGGCCGGTGCACCAAGGAGCCCATGACATAAACGAGGGACACGTGTAGGAGCAAAATCATTTCTGTTCCGCGATTGGATTATTACATAAAAAAAGATATTATTGTTTCGATAATATTTTTTTTCCCGTCAAGACAAACAAGTCATTGTCATGTAAACCGAACACGAACTGCAAGTAGTAAGTAATGGCCCGTACAGCTCTGGAAATCGGACACGTATGCGTTCAATTTTTTTTGAATTAGACTCGTTAATCGTAATCCTCCATCAATCATAAATTTTTGTATTATTATATTATAATTTTAATTAAAATTATTTTTTATTTAAAAAATTAAAATATAAAATTAAAACGTAAAAATTAAATATAAAAATAGAATTTTTAATAATATATAAATAATAAAATATTTAAAATATTTTCATAAATTAATAAAATAGATTAAAATAGATTAAAATAAATCAAAATTAAATATTTTTATTGTTTTATTATTTTTAATTTTAATTAAAATTAAAATTATTTTTTATTAAAATCGCTAAAATAATTAATTTTATTATTTAAAATGATAATTTTGATAATAATTATTATTATGATTACGTTAAAAAAACGGAAAAAAAAAAAAGCAATGCTGTGTGTACGATGTAATTGACAGTTTAGAAACTTGTCTATGTGCGATAGTTTCTAAAGAATTCTATTTGAAATTTAAGCTATCTTCGCATTATAGGTTCTAGAGAATTCCATTTGAGATATTTATGAAGAGAAGCATTGGGTCCAATAAGGAAGAGATTTGGGTGATTAAGGATTTATCATGCTATATTTCCACAAGCACGGCCCAAATAAAACAAAAAAAAAATCACAAAACTTTTATTTAAAAACTTTAAAGACTATTAAATTTATGGTTTTTTTATTTTAGAAAAATTTAATAGATTAATTAACTAGCAATATTGTGTGATTTTATAGTTTGTAAATTATTGTTATTACGAAAATAATATTTTAATCAAATATAATAAGATTAACAAGAAAATTTTATGATTAGGAATTTTTTTTTCCAATATTACTATATTTTACATGTATCTATTAGTTAAAGTTTCATGCAAAATTTTTATAAGGCTTGATATATTTCCACCACATTTTTTAAATGAAATTCCTCTAAATTTATAAAATTCCATAAAGTTTTGAAAATTATATTTGTATAAAATATATCACATAATAACATAAAAACAACCTTATCATAAATTAAGATAATATATATTTTTTATTTATATTTTAAAATAAAATTAAATTATTGATAGTTATTTATGCAAGAAATTTTTTAATATTCCATCATATTTAAATATCTATTAATAAAGTTTTTTTTTTATAATAATTTACGGAAGTTAAAGTTATCTTCTCAAATAAATGTAGAGATATTTCTCTTTTATTTTTTGTAATTGTATCATATCTATTAAATTTTTTCTTAATAAATAAATAAGAATAATTATTAATTAAATTATTATTTATATTAAATTTTAGAAAAATCATTTTATACTATAAGTTTTATGCACCTTAAATATAAATTAAAATATATTTCTTAGTACTTGTAATATGTTAAAGTAACAAGTGAAAAAATAAAAAATAAAAAATATTTTAAAAAATGTAATTTTTATATTATTCTATAATTTTTTATAAAAATTATTAATAGATATTAAATATAATAAAATATTAACAGATATCTATTATAAACAATAATTGAGAATTTAATAAAATATAAAAATAATATTTTAATTTATAATAAAGTTTTTTTTTTATTATATAAATTAATTATATATTATAATTTTTAATTTTAATGGGCATTTGTCAGTTAAATATATTAAACAAAATAGGGCACCTATTTTATAATTGTGAATCGCTAACCAATAACAACGCGGTAAAAGAAATAAAATTTTATCAAGCCCAAATACCGGCCCGTTAGCTTGAAATTTAACTAAGATAGCCCAAAACTTTCGTCGAATGTTTATTAATTCTTTCCCTTAAATGGGTTCAACTTTATGTATCTATCAACTCTTCAAATTTTAGTTCCAAAAGGAAAATCAATCATAGGCCTTTTATGAACCAAGGGAAGGAATGAAGTTCATCATGGAAATCGGACGATAGTGCTGAAGGAAAATTAGATACTAATAAAAAGTCTAAAATAGTTTATCATATCAAGGATTATAGAAAATGTACATTACCTCATTGAAATGATGCTTACTATCATTGAATATGGTTAGAAGGACAAATCTGCGTTAACTTAAGAAAGGTTGATGGTTTCAAATTTTGATTTGATCGACTTCATTTGTATGCTGTAGCTCGACCTCCACTTGAAAATACAGCCATCCAGTTGGTAAACCTCTATCAACTTGTATTGACCAAAGCATGGAAGTATAGTAATTCTGAAACCGATCCATCGAGAAAATCAATTCATGATCAACAATAACATTGCCAATCGAAAGTCCAATCAAGCAACAAGCTCCCCAGAAAACCTGAATCAATGATGGCTAGGTACTGACTTTTCACGAATATTTTAAAATGATCGACAAGCTACTTTCAATTTTCACGATTATGCTTAAATAATTGTTCTGGTGTTGTATGGAATGTGGAATGAATGGAGAAAAATTTTGTGCAATTCTGGTTGAGGCTTAACTCCACGAAAAAGCATTTACTTATACCCAATTCCATCCGCGCTCCCAGAAGCAATCTTAACATTGTGCACCCAACTCCAAAGGTAAGAAACGAACGTCCAACAACGGTTAGAAACGGCTACATTAATATATGATTTCATTAATTAACAATTCGAGGGTACATTTATAATTCTCTAAACAAGACAAGGTCAGTTTTAGATTTACATTGGCTGATAATAACCACTACGTGTAATTCAACTGCTATTTCAGTGTTCTTTATTTATTTAAATTGGTTATTCAACTGCTACTTCAACCACTTTGCTCCTAGAGGCCAATATTCACAATTTGGACCTTTGAGACTGGAGGCAAGTTCCCCAACCAGCCGGTTGGTTTTGGGGGACAATTAATCCTTTGAAAAGCAGTAAAAATTTATCCGAGCAAGAAATTACTTGAAATGATCCAACTGAGAGATTGCTATTATCAAGATAATCTTGGGCAGTTGACTTTTGACACGTGTCTATGTAAGAAATCGTTTGGATCCACCCAACAGTCAACTAAATAGCCGACACAAATTGTTTGCTGAGTCAGATCTATGTCACGCTCGAATCGATTCCACGCTTTTCGCTGTGGATAAGATTAAAATCCGGTGACCAACCGACCATTCCCTTAATTTTAGCCTAAGAGCTTGTATTAATGTTTTAAACCCTATTTATATTAAAAAAAAAAACATTGAACATTAAATAATTAATAGATCTCATCTTCACTTAAACCTGAACATCCGTGTTACGTGTATCCTATGCAAGGATATCGAGTTCTGGATAATATTGACACGTAGTCACGTCTTTCTCATGAACCAGTATAAATATTCCATGCAAAACCCAGCCTTTACACCATCCCAATTTCTTCAATCGATATCTCTGCCGATTATTTTAGTTTGGTGTATTACTTTCATCAGATCTCTTTTTGTTGTCAGAAATTAAGAAGAAAAAATGTTGGCAATATTCAACAAAGGATTAGTGAATCCTCCACAAGAGTTGCATTGCCCGACTTCATTGAGTTCATCATCAACAAAACAAAAACTTCCTGAGGAAATCTTCAAGGAGTTTCTATCTTCTCAGCCTTCAAATGCTTTTTCAATTAACTTTGGAAATGCAACAGCCCTTGCTTATGTTCCACAAAAAAATCATTACCCCATTTCCCAAAGGTATGCACATAATAATTACATTATTGGAAATAATTTTACATTCACTTTTCTCTTATTCTTGAAAAGATTTCTTAAAACAAAAATTGCAGGTTGTTTTGTGGATTTGATAACCTGTACTGTATGTTCTTGGGAAGCTTAAACAACTTAAGCAACCTCAACAAACAATATGGGCTGTCCAAAGTGGGCAATGAGGCAATGTTTGTGATCCAAGCATATCGAACCCTTCGTGATCGCGGCCCATATCCGGCCCACCAAGTCCTACGAGATCTTGAGGGTAGCTTTGGATTTGTGCTGTATGACAGCAAGGCTGGAAGTGTCTTCGCTGCATTGGTAACGAGCTTAAAAGCAACTACTAAAATTAAATTTATTGTATTTTTTACTTACAGCTCCTTAATTTTTGTTTTTCAGGGTGCTGATGAAGAGATTCGACTGTTTTGGGGAATTGCATCGGATGGGTCTGTGGTTATTTCCGATAAATTGGAGGTCATAAAAGCAAGTTGTGCTAAATCATTTGCACCATTTCCAACAGGTATGTATTATGTGAGCAGTTATTGTAATTAATAATTATGGTAATATAACATAAAATAAAATAAAATGCAAACCGTTGTATTTCAGGTTGCATGTTTCACAGTGATCAAGGCTTGATGAGCTTTGAGCATCCCAAGAATCAAATGAAGGCAGTGCCTAGAATTGACAGTGAAGGTGCAATGTGTGGGGCTAACTTCAAGGTTGATGCTGAGTCGAGGGTCTCCAGTATGCCACGTGTAGGCAGTGAAGCAAACTGGGCATTATCCGGTGGATCACGTGTCTGAGGAGAGAATAATTTGGTCGATAATGAGAAGTGAAAAGGGCATTCCAATTCTCCTGTTTGACATCACCATTTCTTTTTTCTTTTTTCGGTTCAGTTTTTAGGGGCTGTGTATGTATATCCTCCACAACTGACCGTGAAATGTTTTAGTTTTCTTTATCTAAAATGCATTGTCTTGAGATCTTCTACTTCACTTCTTATCATAATCCAAACATGGTTGCCACTAGTAATTAATAAAGAAAAATTCATTTAACTAATCATGATCTAACATTAATCAAATAATAATAATAATAATGCCCACCACCAACTTCAGAAATGAGCACCCTAAAGGAAGGTCATGAACAGTTAGATTCAGGTAGGAACGAAAAATATGTACATAGATTATAGATGTAAAATGAAATATCAAGTCAATTAACCTTGTAACCACTTGCAGACAACTCAGTAAGTAACTAGTTTTCCCTTTGTTTAAAAGAGTGCCAACTAAAGACTGACACATGATTCCAAATTTAATATAACAAAAACTAATTACCATTCAGAAAAATTGACTATATTCCAACAAAATTGAATGTTTATCTTGTGTGTTTCATAAATACATTGGAGATTCAGAAAATTAACTTACAAAGCTTGCTCACTTCCTAAAATAAAACAGTTTGTATAATTCTAACCACCTACAAGACATAGCATTTTGATAATTTTAGAATGAAAATAACTGTGGTCAACCATCAAGGGACCAATCTGCCTTGAAAGAGAGGAGTTCATATAGAAGCAGGACAGCATGCCATGCTTTGTGGTGATGATAGCTCTCCAACGGTCACGTAGCTAGATGAACTTGGGGATTGTTGGCTCAAGTTCTAAGTAACGTATGTCAATGCAATCCTGATGGTGCATGTCAAGGCATTGCTAGGTTGACAAAAAAACGCCCAAAAACAAATGATGACAAATGATGCTGTTCAGAATCTGCAAACTTGACTGACTGAATCCAGCCAACACATTAATCCAGATCCACAAAAATCTGCAACATGTTCAAAGAGTCAAGAAAATGTTAATGGCTTAGGTAAGCCAGCACTAGTAAGATTGGCCAGGCACCAGACCAAAAACTATCCAGCTGGAGACTCATACCAAATTCATCATTTGGCCAGGTAAGAGGAATATATCTATATATATCTATATCTAGATATATATAGATATATATAGATCTGTTAACTGAGGTTCAAGAAACTAATTGATCAAGCACTTAAAAGGTCATATGGGATCACCCAATGTATAGGAAAAGCAGTGTTCTAGGAAAGATGTTTTGGATATGATCTCGACCTTAAGGGTGCTTACATTGAGTAGTTGCCCAGTGCAAATACAGAGATGTACCCTTTGCAGGGCAAGAGGCAAGGGTTCCACTGCAGCACTTGAAATGGCCTCTCCTTAATTTTATGTTCTAATCATGCATAATATTTTATGTTATCATTCCAGAATCTAGGTTACAAATATAGTGTTTATACTTACAGATGTGCATTAGTTCAATCAACCCCATCAAACTTTCCTAATTTTATTCAATTATGGATCATTCCAGCAACCACTTGGCTGAGGTCCTCAGATATTCACACTCAACAAAATGAATGAATATTGAACTTGGAGAATGTGGATTTTAGAACATAGAGCATTTAAATTGCTAGTTGTCTCGATAAACAGTAGTAAATAACAGGAATCACCAACCTCGAAATCAGGTAACAGGTCAAAGGTTTTCTTCTCTATTTTGTCAAACACTGTAATGCCTGTAATTCTTTGAACTCCAAGTTTTGTAGCAATCAGACTCTGTGTAAAAGAAGACAGCACCATTAAATTGCTTAGAGAATTGAAACAATCAGGGGGCATAATGTAAAGCTGCAATATGGAACAAACATTATAGTTATCTATTCAACATCTCAAACAAAAGGGAAAAACATATTGTACATACCAATTGAAAATTTGTGGAACCAAAAGCCTCCACCTGAGGCAATGCCTGTATACAGCAAATCCATATCTCAGTGCAGCGATAAGTCAATATTCTTATAAACTGAACGTGACATGACAAAATCAGGTATATATCACACCCCGGTAGTCGGGATCGTGATGGCATGGGAGTAGAGATATCCCACTCCCACAAGCCTCAGACAGACGTGACTGACAACCTGTAATGCAAATAATATGTATGCAATTCGAAATGATAAACTAAGGGCTTCGTGCCCTCCATTACGATTTT